>PVKS010002383.1:0-85000 GCA_004027875.1 Aplodontia rufa | reverse complement strand
TCCCTCTGCCTGCTTTCCTCAAATGTGTGCATTCTGTGACCTAGAACTCAATCCAAGTCTCTGCCCACATGTCACCTTATCCAAGAGACCTCCTCCTGGTTACTGTCCTCTTCCCCTGCTATATTTGCATTTATAGTATTTACTATCACCCAAATACTTGGTGGTAGTTACAGCAGTAGTAGAGCGTGTCTCCCCCATTGCACATAAGCTCTGTGGGAAGAACCATGTTCATTTTTCCCTTCTGCTTCTCAAGCTCCGGGACAGTACTTGGCATGTAGTACTCAGAGAACACTTGGCCACATGGCTAGTTGCATCACGTATGGACATCAGTGGGGTGAGTTTCCAAAGGTGTCAGAATAAGTTAAGGGAGGAAGGCCTTGAGCTGGGCTATTTGTGCTGGGTCTTGCACAGAAATGAGGCTTTGTTCCTATGAGATCTGGGGAGTGGCAATAGGCCATTTTCCAGATGTCTCATGGGCAGGCCAAGTAGCTCACCCCAGAGAGTGATGCATTCACTCAGATACGGTCCCCACCTGTCGTGAGGGAAGGAAGAACATGTCAGGGCTCTTGGCTCATTCTCTGGGCTGCGGGGTCAGGGCCAGGTGCCAGTTGGATCCCTGGAAAAGCTGGGTCTGTTCAGTAGACTGGTGGCATAAAACAGAGGGTCTGTCACCCCACTAAAAATGAATCCTGGTTTGGGTGTTGGTCCTGGATTTGCCACTAACTCACTCTGTGGCCCTAGGCAAGACTTTATCCCACTCCTGGTCCTCAGTTTGCCTTTCTCTGAAATGAGCAATTGGACACTCGTTTCAAGGATGGCTTTGACTGTCAACTGCCTTTCAGATGAGGAAACTGAGGTCCAGACAGGTTCAGAGATGGGGCTGCAGTCACACAACACTAGTGATAAACTGGCCCCAGGCCCTTGGCTTCTACCGTCTCCCCCACTGTACACCTGCGTTCAAGTCCTGACTTAGCTGCTCTTCTCTTCTCATATCTGGACTTGTTTCTCAATTAGGCTTTGGATGCCTCAGGGCAGGAACCACATCTGGTTCTTACTTCTCCCAGTTCTTTGAGATTAGGCAACCAACAGGTGCTGAGTGAAGGTTTGGCGAGTAAGAGGGGGAGTCTGGTTGCCCAAGGACAGAAGAAGGCATGGCAGGAAAGGCAGGGTTCCTACCAGGTCTCATTGGTTCCCCCAGAGTTTCCGATGCCAGAACTGGAGTCATCCATTCACCCACACATTCACTCACCCAAGAAAGGTTTGCCAGTTGCCACTATAGTACAGGAAGGCGGGATCTCTACCATCTTACAGGCTAGATTTTGGGGTGTGTGTGGGAAAGAGCAGGCTGAGTAGCTGGAGGTGGTGCACAACTGGAGAGTCAAGCTAGGTGAGGACAGAGGCAGGCAGGAGCCAGATTGTGGCCCCGGTGAAGAGTGTACGTCATTGGAAATGAGATGGGAAGTCACTGGGAATTTGAGCACAGGATTCAAAGATATGATTGGCATTTCCAATGGCTCACTCTGGAACTTCTTGCTGTAGCTACTAGAAGAACCATGGGGGTCTGTGGCCCCTTGTTCAGGGGGAAGGAAGCCTCTGCTCCCAGGCAGACTGAGGTTGTAGGTGGCTGGTGGAGTCCGGGGCTCTTTCCACAAAACTGTGCCTAAGGTTCTGGTCCAGAGGAGCCCAGCCTGAATCCCCTCCCCTCCCCTCAAGACTGTACTGCCCCCCTCCCAACATCCCAGGGGTGTTACAGAAAACCTCGCCTGCAAGATGTCTAGGCCCCCACTCCTTGATTATATTAATGCCAAAGTGTATTAAAGAAGCGTGGTAGAAATGCCATTCTAATTGTTTCATACACACGCCACTGGGAGGGAACTGATTGGACACAGCTCACAGGCAGTATGTTAATACGCTATTTTCATATGATGATAGCTTTGCATAATCTTCCCTTCTCCCAGCTTCGCAGGGACCTGTTGTTAACCAAGCCCCAGGAGAGAGGGGGAAAGGCAATTTGACTTCAAGTCCACTCCCCGCCACATTAATTAGTCATGTGGCTGGGGAAAGGTGTGCTCACTCAGTACAAAGTAGACTTTATAATTTATACACCAGCTGTTTCTGTCCATTCTCCTCCCTGCCTGCCTCTAATGAAATCGTGTTACCAGAGAACTGACTGGCGTGAATTGAGCCTTTAATCCCATTGACCCTGGCCTGGCTGGTGGGGCCCAGGGGAGGGGGGTGGGGCCTTTCAGCAAGGGGCTGTGATGAGAAGACCCTGGCAGGCTGGACCCTCCCGCCCCCCAACCCAGCCTGCGAGCCCACACAATGAAGCGGCTTGGAGGTGGGGTCCTGCCTGACTGAGCAGCCCTCTTGGGGATCCCTGGAGGCTGGGATGGCTCACATTTATTGCCTCATCTTCTGAGATCCAGCGAAGCACAACATTCTCATCTAGGTTGTTCCTTTACTTAGAGAACAGGGCAGGCCAGACTGCACAACCAATGAGCTAACGCTTGCTTTTCTGGCCATGGGGGTTGCTGGGAAAACAGAGACACGATTCCAAGGAGAGAAATGCCTCTCCAGCCCCCAGCAACAAACCTAAACTCTCCTGATTCACACCAGAGCTCAGGGCCCATTCCTGGGGAGGAGAGACAGTGAAGAGATGGGGACAGGCCTGATTCCTGGTTCCAGTCTGTGGCCCCACAAGAGCAGTGCTGAGAAATATATGTCAGAGGGAAGCTTCTCTCCCCACCCCTAAAAAGAAAACGAGCAAGACCAGGCATTGAGAGCCATTCGAGCAAATGCCTGCAACACAGAGCACATTTGGTGAGCAGGAATAAACATAGCAATTAGCACCATGGCAGCCTCTTAAACAAACACATGGGACCAAGTTATGGGAGGGGAGGCTCATGCATCTGTCAGAGGGGCCAGAGGCTACAGAGACAGTGGTTGACTTGAGGGATGCTGAAAATACGAATGAGGCTGTCGTGGGGGGTAACAAAGACATGGGGCAAGGTGCTTGGATAGGGGCTAGAGTGCTGCTAGAGCAGGGGATGTTGGTGGGGTGGGATGAGGTGGGAACAGGGGTGGCTTCCTGGCTGCCATCTTTGATTTACTGGGAACCCCAATAATTATCTCATGGAGGTAAGGCCTCTGTCAGGAAGTCTCAGTGAGCAAGCTGCATCGTCCTGGACTTCATGACCTGTGAGAGTCTGAGTGACCTCTGCCCAGGCCATATAAATGCCAGTCCCTGCTGCTACTTGGCCTTTACTGTCACCTCTCCCCCATCTGGAATGGCAGCCTTGTCTTCTTCCCCCTGTTAGATCCTGGATCCTTAAAGATTCAGAAATCACCTCCCCCAGCTAGCCTTGTGGGATTCCTCACGCTATTCTTCAGAGCCCATCACAACCCATCCTGATGTCCAGGACCATCTCTGCCTCCTTTGCACCTAGCACGGGACAGAGCAAGGTGATCTTCAATGGGTCTCCTGCTTTGGCCCATCCTCAGTTTGTTCATCTGTGAAATAGGTTTGGTGAACTCAGAGAGTTACTCTGGTTCCTAAGAGCCCCTACTGGACTTCCTCAGGCCTCAAACCACACACTCTGTCCTGAAATGAGGAAGGAAATGTTTTAAAGCCACTTGAACTGTATTGTGAGTATCCACGCTGATTTATTAGCTCTGAAATAGCCAAAGTACTTCTTTTGCTTAATGGCACTTAAAAAAAAAATAACACCCTGTGACCAGTCCTTTTTTTAATCAAAGTGTGGGGAACATCAGGAGAACCTATCCAGGGAGGGAAAATGAAGTTGTCATTTTTCAACATAATTAAACTTGGTTTTCAAAAATCTCCTGATCTGAAACGTGAATTACGCTAATTACTTCTGGTGGCTGCAACATTGATTTCAGTGTTAAAGTTAATGGACTTAATGGTCATTGCTGCTCCCTTAGATGTGGCTGAGTCCTCCTGCCGAAGGTCCTGTTCATCCACCCTGAAGGTATCCTCTGGACCTCTAAATCTTTTGCCACTAGGTTGGGCTGCCTGAGGCTCCCATAGGGTGGGCTCCTTTGGTCAGGATGTGGCTTTGGGCTCCTGGCCTTAGGAGGACAATTGTTCTTTCTTCCTTTAAAAGAGTGTGGGTTGGGAACCTACTTCATGTTCTCATGGAGTTACGTCCCTGACGGGACACAGAGAAGGAAAGGTAGGTGACCCCTGTTTCCCAAGGACTCCTGGTCCCAAAAAGTCAGTGGGAGCTTGGAAAAGACCCTGAGCTACCAGGGCTGAGGATTTTTGTACCCTCAGAGGACCCATTGACAGCCAGAAGCTGCTATGGAAGCAGAGAGGAGAGAAGGGAGAGGAAGCTGGGAGGACTTGCTCCTGGGAAGGTAAGAGGGGTGTGGGAGCTGGTTAGGAAGGTGGAGTGCAGGAGCCACCAAGGCTGGAAGCTGTGCCAGGGGAGCAGCTGGGGATGGCAGGCTAGAGTTCTCTGTGGGCAGTGGTGGGAATGACTGGGGCCTTGGAGGCCAGGAGGAGAAAATTAGATATGGTATTTGTCTTGGCCACAGTGAGAAGAAGTCCCTGTGTGCTGACACAAGCTGGACCCTCTTTCCTCAGGGAAGAATGGTATCCCATGCCCCAGGGTAGGCCCAGCTGGCTCCCTCTGCTGGTTGGACTGGCCTTAAGTCCCCCATTAAATATCATCTTCACTAGGAATTAGAGCTTCTTTACCGAAGGTCTGTTTTCATAGAGGAAGACTTTGGGATGTCCTGACCAAAAGGAGTCAGTAATTTACAGTTTGGAGCTCATACCTGCCTCTTTCACAAAGCACCCAGACGGAAGATAAAGATGCCATGAACGGGGTGGGTCTAGTCACACATTAGGAGGTACCTGCTGGACAGAGTCCTGCACTGAGGCAGGAGTGCAGAAAACCTGATGGGGGCTTATGACTGCCAGGAGGCAGCCTGAGTTGCAGCAAGAGATGGGGTGTTGGGGTGCTATACCTTGTGGTGCAGGTGGGCAAAGCATGGTGTGGATGGGAGAATAGGGGCAGCAGGAGGCAGGGCCTCAGGGCTGCAGCACAGAGCGAGCCAGTGAGGGATGACGGGCTAACGTCCATGTAGGAAGGGCCTTGACTCCCAAGCGAAGTACTGTGGACCAACTCCTGTCAGAGAGGGGCCTCAGCAGGGGCTGGAAGGCCCTGCTGGAAAAGAGCACGCTGTGGGCAGGGGGCAGAAAGGAGGCTTCAGGAGCGACAGTATAAGGAGAAGCCACTGTGGGAACCATGTCAGCCATGAGGAGTGCCCAGTCTCATTTCTCCACCTTCTGCCTCAACTTCCCCATCTGACCATCACCAAATCCCTCTCAAATCCTCCCAGTCCTCTCCTTCCCCTACCTCTTGCCCTGACTCTCAGTCCAGGCCACCTTTATCTCTGTCCTGGACTACTGCAAAAATCTCTTTCCCCACTCCAGACCTATCCCTGCACCCCACCTCCTCACACCAGGCTGTGGGAGCTCTGTGACCACAGCCGTTTCCATCTCTCCTTCCTCTATAGTGGCTGACATGCAGGTAGCACTTGCTATGTTTGAGGTGCATTCATTTTTTTAAACTTTGTTACAATCCTACAAAGCTGACATCATTGATTCTTGAGATACATTTAAGAAACCAAAGTCCAAAGCAATTAATTACCTGAAATCACACAGCTAATTATGGCTAAGTGAGGATTTGCACCCAGACCCTCTCCATTTCTACTCTTGACTGCATTCAATATTTTTTTGGCAATGTGGTCAGACAGATCCTGATCTTATTTGAGTCCTTATAACAACCTACGAGGCCTATGCAACCTGGTCCCCAGTACTTTTCTGCCCTGCCTCCTCTTTCTTCCCCCTCCTTGATACATAGCAGCTTCGTGACTGTTCCTCGAGGGTTCTGGACCTCAGGGCCTTTGCACTTCCTCTTCCTCCTGCCTGGAATGATCTTCCCCAGAATCTCCACTTGCCTTACTCCTCCACTTCTTTCAGGTCTTGGCCCAAATATTGCCTTCCCAGGAAGGCCTCTGATCACCCTATTTAAAACTGCAGCTCCTGCCGGACACCCCTTCCCCCCTCCCTGCTTTGTCTTTGCATAGCATTTATTTGTTAATTTCCCTTTCCTACTCTAATGGAAACTTCAGAAGGGCAAGGGTTTTTGTTTTTTCCCCCATTTTATTCACCGAAGTGTTCTAGCGTGCAGCACAGTGCCCGTCTTTTTGAATGAGTGAAAGTCTCCTCACACCTCTCTGCTTTGTCCAGCTGCTCCCCTCCTTGGGAGGCCTCTTGCAGGTGCATGCTGCATGGGTGCTGTGAAGTCCAAAACTGGCACTCCGCCATGAGTCATTCCTCTCAGATGGGTCTCAGCCCAGAAGACCAGTCCTGTCACTGCCTGTCACACATACTGTCTGCCCCGTGTGCTGAGATCCCTCCGCTGCACCCCTCACCAGCAGAGGTAGGGATGCTCTGCCTGAGGGCAGGGGGGTGCTCCACAACACTTTCTGCCAGAGGCCATGCCCCTCCGTTGCTCTGGGGACAGAGGTGAGACGAACCCCACACAGCAGAGGTACACAAGGGAGAGGATTTGTCAGCCACCCTTCCTTGAACCTGTAGTTCCGCGCATACCATTGCAGTCCTTTGGGACTTGTTTCTCTGACTTCTACTTCCATCCTTAGGGCTCTCGGCTCTTCCTTCAAGTCCTCATCTTCAAACTGTTCTGCACCCCTCACCAACCTGGCCCGCCCCCACCTCTCATCAATTTAGCCTGGCCTGGAGTCTAGGATCACCACGTTCAGTTGTGGAGGTTGTACACTGCAAAGTATAAATAGGGTACCTGCAATTTTAGTTTGTGCAAATAGCATTCATTACAAAGTCAGCACAATGAGACTCAGATCTTCTGACTCCCCTTGCCCCCACCACCGCCACACAAACTCTTCCTTGGACGTTTCCACTGAGAGAGCAGCAGGACTTTGACCCTAGTGCTGTTCCACTTGTGTCAGACTTAACCCACCCTGCTTCCTACAGCTAGCTGGATTGTCTAAAGAGAAAGAAAAACTCCAGGCAGAAGGATCCCCTGGCCTTGAGTCTTCAGGGGAAGAGGCTACACCTGCTGAAGAAGATGGGGACTCTCAGCTGGAAGCAGCAATGCCAACGGCCAGGAATTGAACCCATAGCTAAACAGTGTCTGGGTCCCGCACAGTTGATGGAGCTACAAGAAGCCCTGGTGAGAAGGGTACTTCAGGGATCACTCCTGGGCCAGCAAGGACTTCTTGATGTGGTTTCATCACTTCTCATCATGTGGGGTAGCATCAAAGTGCTCCGGGTCATCTCTCCCCACCACCCCTCCACATCCCCCACTAATTGCACTAGCTCAGCAGCATTGAGTGGGGTCACCCACATCAATCGAAGTCATCCACCAATTCCCCATATTCCTCTCTGGTCACAACACAGACTGTGGCTATAATAACAATGCTAATCACTTCCATTTATGAATGCTAACCACGTACCAGGCACTTGCTGATTTGCATGTGAGATGAGAGCTATCAGTAATCCCATTTTACAGTTGAACAAATCAAGGCTCATCAATTTTCTGTGACTTAGCCAACTTACACTCAGAGGCAGTTAGGACTTGAACTCAGAGTGTCTGACGCCGTGTCCTAAGGGCGTGGTAACCCCATTTCCTGCCTCCAGAGCCTCTGGATGCAGAGGACCTGGTTAAATATGCATTGCACACCGACCTGCCAGCATTGGGCACCTGGTGCAGAGCTGGACTGTGCCTAGGTAAAGTCACAGCCCCAGGATGGCATGGCTTGCAGGGGCGGTTTGGCTGGGGGTTGTTCCTGTGCATGTTTGAGGGGCAGAGGGACAGAACAAGGCAGGCTAAGTTTTTCTGTCCCTGACAGAAGCCAATGCCTGAGTGAATTTCTCATTGAGCTAAAGTCAGGTTAAATCTGCTCCCACACAGGTGTTAGGTTGTCCCCATGTGGGCTGCAAATTTGACTGGTTGATTTAAAACCCCAGCACCTGTGTCTATCACCCCAGACTCCACCATGATTACTGTCCCTATAAAGTTCCTAATCCCTGTACTTATGCACTGTCCCTACCCTGTGACAGGCTGGACCTATGTGAGCAGGGAGATTTGGTTATTATGTGGAGGAGTTATAATAAGAAATATGACTGCAAAAGCCAAGTCAGTTGAAATTGGACTATAATTAAATGCTTAGAAAATTCTATGCTTGGCTCATTTTAAAATCAAGTGCTTCTTTGTAGCAATTTCCTTTCTTTAATTACAATTTCCTGTCTAGTTTGACATTTACAATGCAATCTTGGGGGACATGTTTGTGATTTATTATTCCTGCTCCTATCAGGATATCACTGTGCAGAAATGAGTTTATAAAATAAGAGCTCAAATTATTATGGCCTTTGACCAATAAAGCAGGCTCATAATTTCAGGCCTGAGAGAAGATTACCATTTTTGACAACCCAAGGCAGAAATGCTGGAGAGGGGGAGGGTACAGTTTGGGGAATTCACTCCATGTTCAAACATACTGCACTGTGTCCTCTGGGAAGGCCAGATTTGGAGGCAGAAGAACATATTAATAACCCCTCAAATATATAAAAGGTTTTACAGCATTTTACCGTCATTGATTCTCATCATCTTTGGAAGTAGACAGGCAGGCACCTGAATCCCCATCTTACAGATGGGAAAACTAATGCCCAGAGAAGTTAAAATGACTTGCTCAAGGGCACACAGCCTGAAGACAGTGGTTGTAGACACAACACCCAGGTCCAGCCTATTGGGTTATTTCCCCATACTACAGTAGCTGCCCCAAAGGCTCAAAAAGTGGCCTGATACAGAAGATAGCCTCAGGGCATCTCTAAGCAAGGGGCTGTGTTAGTCAGCTTTCCCTTACTGTAACAAAATACCTGAGATAATCAGTTTATAAAAAGAAAAGGTTTATTTTGGCTCAGAATTTTGGAGTTTTCAGTTTATGATTGATTGTTCCTGTGGTGAGGCAGCACATCATAGCAGGGTGACATGCTGAGGCAGAACTGCTCATCTCGTGGCTGAGAAGCAAAAGAGGGAGAAGAAAGGACCAGGTCCCCATAATCCCCTTTGGAGATACCGCCAAAGACTTAAGAACCTCCCACAAGCCCTGCCTCTCAAAAGTTCCACCAATAGTGCCACCCTGGGGACCAAGCCTTTACGACATGGACCTTTGGGGGACACTCCATCTCCAGATTGTAGCAGAGCCTGTCTGATTCCAGTGGCAGGAGCTTTAACAAGTACCCGTAGCAGCACGTGGCCCATGACCCACATGACAGCCACCAATGGAGGCCATTGCTTTCTTTTTTCTTTTCATCTCAAGAGTTTATCTAGATATTTGGAAGCATCATCTGCTGTTGGCCTGCATCGTCCTCTTTGACCCTTGGATTGCAAAGCGAGACTTCCAAGCGCAACATGTGAGGGCTTGCCTTTGTGCGCACATGGACGGACGCTTACTCAGCTGTATGTGTTTGGGGGATGCTGTGTGGCACAGGGCGGGGGGTATGGCAGTATATGGGTCTTGTGCAAGCGTGTGTGTTATTATGTCACCCACGGACATAATTCAAGGAAGAGCAGGCTGAAGTGGACACAGACAGTCATGTGCACCCAAATCATGAAATATGCAGTTTCCGTGCCTCTGGGAAGACATTGAAGGGGATGAAAAGGGCAGGGGAAGGAGGTCTCCTGGGGTTGTTTTGGACCCTCATCCTTCTGTTCCCTAGTCCTTGCTGTGGTGGGGCTCCAATCAACCTGGCCCTCAGCTGAGGTTGAGCAGTGACCTGGTCAGGTGGAGTTTGCCGTCAGCCCCTGAGTCTGCAGTGTCTGCATCCCTTATTTTACCCCCTTACCAATGCCAGCTGGCTCTGCCCTGACCAGGAAGGGGGTGATGCCATCCTTATGGCAGGAGAACAAAGGCTGGGGCATCTGGGCAATGGTGAGGAGTCTGTGGACCCAGGGGGCTGGACATCTGCAGGGAGACATCCAGGATGTTGATCTGGAGCCTGGAAGGTCTTGTTGGGCTTGCGGTTTCTGGCTATCTGTCCTGTCCCCTTAGCATCTGCCTTGTGACATTCAGCTTTAACATCTTCCTCCCCTCTCCCCAGTTTTGTCTGTGGTTGTACAGCCAGGACCAGCACAGACCAGGGCATGCGCCGCGGACCCTGACATGGGCGGAAGCCAGGGCCACGGTACAGGCAGTGGATGTGGTGGCACTATGGCCAACGTGGGACCAACCGTAGGTGAAAGGAAATTTAAGGAGCTGGGGGCCTCAATTTGCTCATAGCCAAGGCTTCCGGGCCCTGGAGCGGGGTCCTGGGGTGCTCCCCCTGCCCCTCTGTGGTTCCCCTTCAGGAGTGGCACATGGGCTTCCACTTTGCTCCGCTTGAAAGGAGCCATTATGGGAGGTAAATCCTGGTCTCTGACTTTTGGCCTCAGATTAAGTCTGTCCAGAGACCCGTTTGTTGCCTGTGAAAAATCCCTTTATTACTTCAAAACAATTTTAAAGTAGAATGCATTAAGATTTTTGAAGAAAGAGGAAGAATCATATCCCTACACCAGGCTGTGGGTTATGAAATTCAAATGGATGGCCAAGGCAATCCTCTTAGAGGGCTTCCCACACGTTAGGTTCTGGGGGAGGGTTGGGGGAGGGAGAGGGAATCCACTGGACGAAGTATCACCATCCTGAAGGGCACTGCCAGGACTAGCCTCACCTAGGGTGATTAGCATTCATTGCCCTCCTTCACAAACATGTGCACACACACACACACACACACATGCACACATTGCTCCCTTCTTGCCTACAGGTACTTGATCGTCATAGTATTCAGGGAGGAAGGCTGGATAACGATTTGATCCCTATTATTCAAAGGAGAAAGTCAAAGCTCGAGCTGGGAAAGCAACCAAGACCAGATCTGAGATCTTCACTTTCTAAAACTTCCCAGGCCTACAAGTAGGTCTGAGGCTCCTCCCAGGTCCCTAATCCCAATAAGTAGGCCAGAGTGGGGCTAAGTAATCTTGGGTCTTAGTGTCTCCCTCCCCTTCTCAAAGAGACAGAGAAGTTGGGGCTGGAGTGGTGGCTCAGTGATTATGGTGCTTGCCTGGCATGCGTGAGGATGCAGGTTCAAACCCCAGCACCATGTATAGAATGAAGTGTCAGAGCAACAAAAGCCACATGAAAAAATAAAATAAAATTGATTCTCTCTTCCTCGCACTGTCCCTCTCTCTTAAAAAAAAAAAGAAAGAAAGAAAAGAAAAAAGAGACAGAGAAGTAGGGCTGCAGGGAATGCAGTTGCCCTAGCCCCACCCCATCTGTTAGTCAGCTGCTGTCACTTTGACAAATACCTGTGAGAAATCAACTTAAAGGAGGAAAGGTTTACTCTGATTCACAGTTCCAGTTCACAGTTGCCTTGCTCCATTGTTTTTGGGCCTGTGATGGGGAGTTCCAGGTGGAGCAGAGTTGCTCTTCTCATGGCATCTGGGAAGGAGAGAAAGAGAGGGAGAGAGAGAGAGAGAGAAAGAAAAAGAGGTTGGAATCCAACATCCCCTTCAAGAGCATGCCTTCTATAATCTAACTTCCTTCCACCAAGCCCCGCCTCTTAAAGGTTCCATCATATTTCAATAATAGCACCATAGGCGAGTGACAAAGCCTTCAATGCATGGCCTTGGGGGATGTTTAACAGCCAAACCATAGCACCATTCCACTCCTGCACTGGCCCTTTCAAGCCTCCAGACCAGGCAGGGGGAAAGGCAGGAGAGATCCATCCGCATACACAGTTCCATCCTTCTACCCTTCCATCCATCCAGGGTATTAAATGTTGTGACAGAAAAAGCAGAGAGAGTCAAAGAGCAGAGATATGTTACTCACAAAGTTCAAATGAGCCTTGGCAGGTAGGAAGATGTCATCCCCGTGAGAAGAAGGGAGGAAAGGAGTGTTGCAAGGGAGGACAGAGGTTGGGCAATGTGAGGCCAGTTTCCTTCAACGTGAATAAAAACACTTGCGGACTCTCTCTGTTAGTGTAGCCTCTGAGTCTCCTGGAAACATCTACCTGGCTACGTCTGGAATCCACAGACCCTGATCCCACTGCCAGTCCATTGCACATGCATCAGTGTGGTTCCTTCTCTAGGTGCTGCTTAAAATATAGCCATCTCTGAGAGCAAGCCTTCAAGGATGTGTGCCACACTTCCTACTAAATGCTTTAGGGATGTAATGATCTTCCTTAGTGGTGATGGAACAGGCACAAATTGCTCTGCAGCACTTGGGGCGCAAGCAATGACGAACTTTCTGATTTTTCTAACACATATCTGATGCCAGTCAAACTCATAGTGGGCAAGAGACCCAGTGCCACTCAGTTGCAGAGTGCTCTCTTTCCCTCCTTTTAATTGTGTAAGAACTTCAGTGGTTGCACATCCCAGAAATCCAGAGAGACCTTCCTGCCGGGCATGGCTGCCTTTGTCCTGACTTAGGCCCATGTAAGGCAGGACACCCACTCCCATGGTTTTGGAGTCTTATGCTCAGCCTTGCACCTGCTCCTCCACTGTAGTGAGAAGCATCATTTCCTAGGCTGTCCGGTGCCCTGAGCATGAGACCTATGGATTAGACCACTTGGGGGACCTTCCATCTGAGGCTTGTAAGTTGATATGGAGGCCTGAGGATCTTGGTTTGTGGACAAATCCAGGGCTTCCTTTTTACTGGCTCACTGGGAAGGGTCCAGTAACCCTTCCTTTCCTCTCTTGCCAAAACCCCTACCAGCCCCCTGATCCCCTACAGGCTGACCCAGCTCTGTGACAATCCAGAAATTGTGCATTCGGTGGGAAGATTAGACCTGATTAAGAAATTTGTGCTAACGAACTGTGCTTAATTGGATTTGGGGAAGGACACAAAATGGGCTGCTTGACATTCCAGGGTCCTCAACAAAATCCCGGGCCTCCCTGGTTCCTCCCTGCAAGGCCTGCTGTAGCCCCAGCCCCTTTGCCCTCAGTGCCCCAGCCTTTGGCCTCCCAGCCTAGTAACAGAGAAGTTATCTGCCTAATCAGACTAATTAGCACAAGGGACACAAAGTCATAATCTACAAAGAATGCAAATGCCAGTTTTACAAAATGAAAACGCCATATGTGCTGTAATTAGCAAACCACAGGCACATTTTATAAATCATATTTATTAGTTTGTAAACAAATCAAGCTCTAAATGAAATGAAAGATGCTATTAGCTGGGACTGTGGCAGTGGCAGTCCTGAGAAGGCCTCGAAACAGGGGACTTAAGGGACAGGGTAGAAACCGACCCCAGAACCCTGCTCAGGAAACCACCAATCTCCACTTTGCCTTACCTGGTGTGGGCAGCAAGCATCTGTGCCTTGGTTAGCTAAGACCCATGGTGTACTCCTCTTCCATCAGAGCCCCTGCCCATCCGCCCAGCCCACCTTCATCCTGGGCTAGTTATTCAAACTAGAATATAAGCAAATGATTACTCTTCCCAAGAGTGCGAGATGGCATCTGCACCCACAGTTCAGCCACAGGCTCCTCAGTGCTAAATTCTGGAACCTCTTTGCCCACTGTTCTGTCTCTGGGACTTGAAGAAAACTAACGACAATGTCCCAGTGGAGGGGAATTTATCCCATGACCAAGTCTGTGACTGTATCTCAGCCTCTGTAGTCCTTGGAGAAAAGCTGGGGGGAAAGGAACTTTCCTGGCTGGTTCTTGCCTGTGCTGCACTGATATATTCTCCCGTCATGATACATCTTCTATCCAGCTGGGCTCCCACCAAACACTCATCACTGTTGGGCACTCAAAGTGCCCAAACGAAATACAAGAGTAAGTCTTCGTATTCCAGGTGCTGCAGATGGTGAGAATCGTGATTCCTGGAGTGGCAGCAATGAGTGTTCTGCTTAGCACATGATCCCACCTCCTTTCTGGAGTGACCTGATCCTCCTGTCCTTTGGAAACTCCTCTTTTCTGCCCTTTATGTCCATGATGAGGCTGTCAGTCCAGGGACCCAGGCACCATTGCATTGCATACCCTGGACCCAGAGACATGAGCTGAACCCACACATTTCTTATTCAGATTATCTGAATGGAGATAGGGAAAACTGTCAACTACAGAATGGTGTGTAAGTTCACACTTTGATTGCCTGATCCAGTCTATACGAGGAATAATGATAGTATATAAAGAGAAAACCAAAAGTTCATAAGCAATTTCAAGAATAATATTGACATCTCCATGATTTAAAAATGGAATAGAAACTTAAAACAGTGACTGGAACCAAAGCTGTCGTTTTGCTAGGTTCTGGTCATGGCATCAAACAATGCAGTTGACAGTTCAACCCAGGTACTTAAAGGAGACTAAAGTGCTCCTAAAGGATAGATGGAAGAAGCTTGCAGCTTTGTGGTCAGGAATACAGCCAGCTGCCTACTGACTGTCTATGTGTGTAATATCCCCACTATGACCAGGATGACGGAAATGCAAACTACTATTATTTGACATATACTACATAGAAATGTGTAAAAACAGAGAAGGGAGAGAGAGAAAGATGGGGAAGAGAAAAGAAAGGAGTGGAGGAAATAAAATCCTACTTAAAATGAACCTACAAATCAATATTCTGAGATGTATGAAAGGATTTATTACAAGGAAAAAGATCAGCAAATCCAAATAGAAATTTACTTTAGATATAATTAATTTTTTTAAGAGAAAGAGAGGGAGAGAGAGAAAGAGAGAATCAATTTTATTTATTTTTTTCATCTGGTCTTTGTTTCTCTGACACTTAGTTATGTATATGGTGCTGGGGTTCAAACCTAGGTCCTCATGCATGCCAGGAAAACACTCCAAGCACTGAGCCACTATACCAGCCCAGATACAATTAATTTGACAGAAGAATTTGACAGAGATTTTAGACATGTTTATAAATTCAAAGACATAAAGGTTAAACTCTCATTAAAAGAAAACATTAAAAAGGCATAAATAACAAATGGCCACAATGAATCTCACTATTTATAATCATAATGCACCATTAAAAGTTAATTAAATAGGACTGGTACAGTGGTGCTTGCCTTGCATGTGCAAGGCCGTGGGTTCAAACCTCAGCACCATGTACACAACAAAGTGTCTAAGAAATGAAGGCCACATGAAAAGCTAAATAAAATTGATTCTCTCTCTCTTTTAAAAAAAGTTAATTAAATAAAAACGTGGATAGGAAACAGAGTCAATGGAGAATCTTGAAAGGGAAAGATATGGCTATTAAAATTAAATATTCAATAGACAAAGAAAACAGACAGCACACTTAAGTAGAGAAATAAAGAATTGAGTTGGAATCTACTAATGGAGAAATTTACCCAAATTAGATCACAAAGAGTAAAAGAATATATATGCAACTGAGAAATATGGAGATTAGGTTGAAGAGCTCCAACAGGAGCTAATAAGCTAATAAAAGTTGCATATGAAAAGAATAAAAGAAACATTAGAGAAACAATATGTAAAGAGATAATTGCCAAGAAGTATTCAAGATTGAAGAAAGATGTGTATTCAGATTTAAAATTTTGTACAGTATATTGGGTTAGAAAAATAGAAACAGATCCACATCTAGAAACATTATAGTACAACTTTAGAACATCAAAAGTTCACTTAAAAAGACCATTTAAAAAGTTACCAGAAGGAAGAAACAGATCTCAAAAAAAAAGACTAATAACTGAATCCTCTTCAATAACAGATCCCAGAAGAAATTTAAATATTATCTTCAAATGTTGAAGAAAAATAATTGATTTAGAATTTTATACCTTTGCTAATCTAGTACCTAAAAGTTCAGGCAAAATAAAACTCCTTGTAGACATGCAAAGACTAAGCTAATATCCTCCCGTTATCCTTCACTGAAATAAAGATGTCCTCCTTGTAAGAAGAAAAGGGAACACAAATGGAAAGCAAATTGGATGCAAGAAACCATAGACAACCAAGTGAAATGGTAAAAACATGTTGGTAAATTCAATTCCTGAGCTTAAAAAAATGGTATGTAAAACTTCATATGCTTAAAAAAGTTAACCTCCTTTAAAGAAACTAACTTCTTTAGTTTTATCCAAACCTCTGGACAAAAGCAATGCAATGGATGAGGATGTTTGAGAGAGCACCATATAAAACCAGGATCAGAAGCAGGGAGTGTGTATTATCAGAACAGTAAGCAGGAAGTGATGCTATAGGGCTCTGTGGTTGTGGTGGTTGGAGGGGGAGTTCAACACAAAATAACCACAGGGACTGGTGGCTGGAGTTTTAACATCCAAGGAGACACAGGAGATTTAACTCTTGCCCAGTGAAAATCACAGATCTGGAACTAAATCCCTTGTGTATGACAGGAAGCTTTAAAGGCTACCATCGATATGAAAATAGAACCAGAAAACTAAATCCGCATGCTCAGGAAGAACCAGAAAAGTATATTGTATCCCTGGGGCAGTGGATAGGAGGGTGGGGGGAAAGAGACCTCAAGAAACTGAAACTTTAAAACCTTGGGAATGGGCTAAAGTCAGTATGAAATCCAAATGTATACAATCTGTGTGGCAGAGGGTCCACAAGCTGAAAGAATAAAATGGTCCAGGAGACCCAGCAACAACCACTATGAAACTTCTTGGAAGGAATATTTTGACAACTATGGCACATGAGACTCCAATAAAAACTCAACCCCTGCTAAAGATGAACTCAAAAAATTATGATCCACGCAGGGAAACGAGTCACAATGTGCTAGAATCAATAGAAATAAGATGATTCAAGTTATTCATGGTGTTCATTCCAAAAGAAGAGAGAAGAAAGAATGAGAAAGGAAGAGAACAGGTCTAGGAATTTTCCATAACTGAAGTAAGAGATGAGTTCTCAAATTTGTTTGTCCCTTAAATCCTAATAAATAAAAAACCCACACCTAGATACATTATGATGAAACTTCAGAGCATCAAATAAAAAACAAAAGCAACTAGATTCAACAGAATAGCTTAAAAAAAGAAAAAAGAAAAAAAGACAGGAGTTGAGATGGCAGCTGACTTCTCAGCAGCAAAATTGATCTCAGAAGACAATGGAATGTATCCTCAAAGTACTAACGGAAAATAACTGGGACTTTATAATTCATTAAAGACAAAATAAAAATATCATTAAAATTCAGAGAGAATGTATTCACTACTCACAGGTCTTTCTAAAGTAGTATCTAAGGGATATAGTTTAGTAAGAAGGAAGTTGAGGCAGAAAGGAAGAAATGAAGAACAATTAAATTTTAAAACATGTTTATTAATCTAAATAAGCATTGGCTACAAAAAGACCAATTTTGGAAGAAGTTTGAAAACGAAGTAGAACTAAAATATTTTATAACAATGGCAAAGTATAGTTGGAGGTAAATTAAAAGATTGTTTAAACTTAGACTTTTAAAAAATATTTGATGCTCAAACCAGTAAAGAAAATAAAAGGAAGGCAATAAAAAGAACACAATAAATGCAGTTGAATGCAGGAAAAGCACAGAAACAAAGAAAAATATGTGGTAATTTAAAAAATGGTATAAAAATGTCTAAATTTATTGGTAGTCAGAATACCTTTAAACAGATTAAAACTACTTGTCCTGACCTGAGACATTCCCAGATAAGATTTTTTAAATCCAGGTAAAAGTTATTTATAAGTGATATAATAACAAAAGCATAATAATACCAGCTTGAAAGTAAGTGGATAGGAAAACACACCATAAATGCTATCCCAAAGGAATGAGATATAGTAACATTAATAGAAAATGAAAAGATTTTTAAGCCAAAAAATACCAAAATTTCGAGAAGGTGGATATTTAGTGACAAAAGGAACAATTCTGTAAGAACTGCTTGCTGAACCTGATTGCTCTTAATAGCATAACCTTAAAAGACAAAAAAATGAGGGAAAAATGACAAAGTGTATTAAGGGACGTACACAGCAAAAATTGACAGAACTGTGGGAGAAACGGACAAACTTACAATCATAATGAGGCTTCAGCCCTCCTCTTTCAGAATCTGATGGAATAATGATAATAATCCAAGAACTTGTGAGTTAAGTATTTATGACTGAACTACACAACTAGCATTAGTTTAATACACATATACAAAACTCTACGTTTATTCAAGTATACATGGAGCATTTTAAAAATGGACTGTGTAATGGTTCACAAAAAATATAAACAGATACTAAAAATTTGATACAATTAATAATACATTCTATGACTCCAAGGTAATAAAATTATAATTCAATACAAAGATAAATAAAAAACTGCATTGATTTCCTTTACTAAAGTGAATTACACTCTATGTATAAAAGAGTATACAGTCATTTCTTGATATTTGTGAGGGATTTGTTCCAAAACTACGTCTACCTCAGACCAAAATCTACAGATGCTTAAATTACTTATATGACATGGTGTAGTCCATACTTGCATATAACATATGTCTATCCTATCATATACTTTATATCATCTCTATATTATCCATAATACTAATACATAAATACTTCTTATACTGCATTGTTTAGGAAATAAAGACAAAAATGTCTGTACATGTTCAGTACAGATGCAATTCATTTTTAATATTTTCAGTCCCTCATTGGGATTGAAACCTCATTGGTTATATAACCCGTGGTCATGGAGAGCCAACTGTATATGTAAGATACAGAATTTAAAGAAATATAGAAAAGTGAACACCTAGGTAACTTCCACTAAGATAAAAAGCAGTTTATTGGGGCTGGAGTGGTGTCTCAGTAGATATGGTGCTTGCCTGGCATGCGCAAGGATCTGGGTTTGCACCCAGCACAACATATACAACTAGTGTCGAACCAATGAAAATCGGATGAAAAACTGAATAAATTGATTCTTTCTCTCTCTCTCACTGTCACTCTCTCTAAAATAAAAAGCAGCTTATTTCTAGAATCTCAGAATCCTTGGTGTCTTGATCCAGGTATATTCTCTGCTTTCTAAGAGTAATCTCCATCTTGATTCTGGATATATGACTTTTTCTTACTTTTTTGCCCCTTTGGTCTGTGTTCCTAAACATGTTGATTAGCTTTGCCTGGTTTTGATTTTTACTCTGATGGAATCCTACTGTCTGTGCTCTGAATGTTGTCTACCTGTCTGCCTGGTGTCTGACCATGTACTGAGCATAGGGGAGACAGAAATGAAGTAGTCATTAATTCTGCCATGAAATGGTTGCATTTGGCATGAGAATAGCTAATTATTTTTTTTTAAAGAGAGAGGGAGAGAGAGAGAGGGAAGAGAGAGAGAATCAATTTTATTTAGTTTTTCATCTGGTTTTCCTTGCTCCAACACTTCGTTGCGAATGTGGTACTGGGGTTTGAACTTGGATCCTCCTTGTGCGTGCCACCACTCCAGCCCTGTGAGTATAGCTATATTATGATGTGGTAAGAAGTATACTGGGGAGCAGAGGACTGCCATCAAAATCAAATTATGAAAAAGAGACTTCCCAGAGGAGTTGACATTTGAAATGATTTTTAAAATAGGTTCTTTTCCAATAAGACAAAGGAAGTGAGAATTGCCATTAGTGTGAACACTAAGTGAAAAATACTTCAGCCATTGTCATAGTCAAGATTCAAACTTTCTAACAAAAAGTTAGAAAATTCACATAAGTGAAAAGTCCATATGGTGGGGTTTCAGGCATGGTTGGGTCCAGGAGCTTCATTGGTTGCTGGGTTCTGTCTCTATACTTTTCAGATAGGCTTACTCTACGTAAGCCCTTTAAAAGCCCTAGCCTCACTTCCTGGTAGCATAGTACACTAGGAGATATTTGTTCTCTTTCATATATTCCATACAACATTCCCAAAGAAGGTTCTAATGGAACCTGTTCAGGACGTGCTCACTCTCATGCATTCATCACAATCCCTAGAAGAACAGCGTGCTCATATAGTACTGTTATAGATTTAGATCACAGAACTAGACCACCAACCACCTTCATTTAACCACATAGAACTTATTCCTCAACTGAGAGAAAGTTTCTGTTCCCAGAAATTACAAGAAACTCTAATATGGTAAAAAAAAAAAATTGGAAAGTATGAAAGGCCACATTGCATTTGAGAAACTACAAGCTGGTATGACTGGAGGGTATGATGAAGGGGAACAAGACCAGGAGGAGGCTGTGGAGGTGACAGAGGTGCAGAACATGTGAACATCTAAGTGAACACATGGGGGCTTTGCAGTGACTGCAGGATTGAAGAGGCAAGGAGCTCACATCTTCTTTTTAAAAGGATCCCACTGGGCCGGTGGGAGGGAGGGACTACTGCCTTGACAGCCCCACTGAAGAGGCCTGGGTGAGCCAGCGTGTGTGTGTGTGTGTGTGTGTGAGAGAGAGAGAGAGAGAGAGAGAGTTATTCAGCTTTCCATTGCTATAACCAACACCTGAGATAAATCAACTTAAAAAGGACAAGAGGCTTATTTTGGGTTATTGTTCTAGAGGCTTCAGTCCGTGGTCAATTGACCCCATGGCTTTTTTTGGGTCTTGGTGGAAGGCTGTGGTGGAAGAGACCCATTCACCTTGTGGTGGTCAGGAAGCAGAGAGAGAGAGACAGGAAAGAGCTGGGCCCTGATGTCCCCTTCAAGGACATGTCCCCAGCGACCTAACTTCTCTTCACTAGGCCGCGACTCTTAAAAGTTTTACTACCTCTCAAAAGGTTGGCACCCACACCTTTAACACATGGGCCTCTGGGGGACATTCCAAACAACAGCAGTGTCTTTGTGTCTGTTCTTAACTTTTTGTCCACATGTATGGAATGATTTCTTGCAGGCGCCCCTTGTCCTCTCCATGCCTGATAGTCAGGTTCCTATTGGCCAGAGGAGTTAGGCTGCTTCTCCCTTCATACCCACCCAGGCATGGGAGAAGTGTCCTGAGACACTCTTCCTCAGTCCCTCCAGAGGAAATCCTGGAGAAGCTGGAGTGTCAGAACCCATGACCTGACCCCCACCAGAGACCGCACTTCCAAGAGGAACCTGGACACAGACAGGTGCTGTTCTTTCTCAGGTGTCACGTGCTCCAATGGCACATCTTCACTCACTCACAGCACTCTCCGAAGCAGGCTGGAGCATGATCCCCAACTTATGAATGAGGAAAATGAAGCCAAGAGACAGAAATTGAGATGCCTGAGGCCCCTAGATGGTAAGCATGGGATCTAATGCACGTCTAATCAGAATCCTGGGTCTTTCAGCCTTGCCAGGAGCCAGGTGGATGGAAGGGGCAGAGCACCAGTTCTTTGGAGAAGATGAGGTAGACCAGAAGTCCAGCTTTAAGGGCATGCGTCCCCTCCCTCCTGAGTCTGGGCTCCTGGAGGTCCACATAGCTGATGGTAACAGGCCAGAAAAGGCTGGCAGATGTGGGGCTTGTAGTAGTGGGTGACCGGGGTGGGTTAATGCTGCTGCTTTATGAAGGACATTTTTCAATTGAGCCAGTAACTGGAGGCCCTGAGAGTGTGTTCTATCTCGGCAACTCTACAATCAGAGGATATGAACTGGCTGTGAGAAAGCCATCAGGGGCTGTCTATTCCCAAACTCTTGGAAGGCACAGAGCTAGATTTAATAAAAGGGGAAAATGGAACATTTTCATTAGCACCAAGTTTTCCATTTAATTTGGACTTTTGCAAAATAAGTGGCCTAATTACTGCCGTGATTTGAGCTTCTCAATAGGGTTTTCCTCTAAGAAGCTGCAGATTCCACACGAGCTCCATTCTCCAGAGTTTGCCCTTGTACCATCCCCACCACCCTGGTTTCTGTGCACCCAGGAAGGTTTCTGAGGACCGAGCAGGGAAGCAGGGCAGCCAGGCAGAGGTGCCCACCTCTGCAGCCTCACGTGACGCTTCTTTGTCCCCAGCCTGGAGCAGCCAGTGGGGAATTCACCATTCTGGAGCCTGTGCATCCTCCACACTGGCCCAGACTATCTGAGCCCCATCTGTTCTTACCTACGTGCCAGTGCGGGGCCTGGAAGTTGGCTGAACTGAGGTAAACCGACTGTATCTTCTTTTTGCCCCGATGCTATTCACCTAAAAGCTCTTTACTCTTGGCCTGTAATAATGGTTGCAGCCCAGCACTCTTGGCATGCAGATAATTTACACTGACCTCCTTACCCTAGGGAGGCCAAGGAGTGGGAGACTGCCCCAGCCCTGGTCTCAGGGCTCCAGTCCTCAGGGACCCTTGCTGTCCCTATAGCATCTCAAGCCTGGGTGCCTCAGGCTGAGCCACTTTCTCCATCTCTATTCACACCCCCACCCCACCTCCCACCTTGGGCCTTCTGCTGTTTCCTCTGCCTTCTGCGCTTGAAGAGAATCAGGGATTAAAGAAACAGAGCAAGAAATTGCCAAAAGCTAGCCTAGCGGACGATCAGATAGAGCGATGGAGGGAAGGGGCCCTTCTCCCAAGAGGAGCCTGTAAGCCCAACTCATTGGGGATCAGAAACAGGGTGTTCTGTGGTCAGGGTCCATGTCCTGGGTGTGCACAGTGCACCCCTGATGTAGACCCCAAGTCCTCTTTCTTCTGGAGAGCCAGTCCCAATCTGCTCCTGAATACTCAATCTCAGCGTGGGGCCTTAGTTCTGGCAACACAGCTCTTGAAGCCCACCCCCATCGTGCCAAGGACAGAAAACCCTTCTCTGGTCTGTTTCCAAGCTAAATCCTGAGCCCCAACCCCACCAAAGGGCTTCAGGCCCTGCCTCAGCCTCAGCACTCAGCTCTGCCCCCCTTCCCTTTCCAAGTGAGAAATAGGCTACTCCAAACCCCTGGGGAAGGACAGTGACTGGGAAGAACGAAAAAGAGCATTATGACTGAGAGTTTGCTAACACAAAGTAAGATATTTTCCTAGAGAGCTAGGGGATCCCTCAGACCTGATGCTCTTCCCAATACTGCAGAGAGGGGACTCTGATCACATTACCAGTTTCTTGAGTCAGACCCTTAGCAGGAGCCTGTGGTGACTCAGAGGAGTCACACATGGTCCCTCTCCCCATCAAATGCTCAGGCAGGTGATAGTTACATACAGCAGAGCTTGCAACTTGATGGTTCCTTATAACAGTGTCTTTCCAAGTAGCCATCACCGGAGCAAGGTCTAGATTCCCAGCATTCCAGAAGCTCCTTTGTGCCCCCTCTCAGTCAGGACTCTTTCCCCACAGATTGTCTCTATTCTGCAAATCCTGTCGTTTTGTGTATGTGCGTGTGTGTGCTGGGGGTGTGGAATTCCATGGTCCAGCAGCTCTCTCCACTGGTGCCTTTGTCTCAGCCTGCATTGCTGGAAAGATGACATGGCCAGTACTGGACAGGGCACACCAGGGGACACTGGCACTTTGAGGAGCCAAAAGAGGCATTGTTAATAATGTCAGGGCAACACGTATTAATGTGGACTGTTCAAGGCTCACTCTTTTCCTGGTCCTGCTACCTCCCAGCCCACAGAGAACTCAGAGGCCAAGTCAAGGTTTTTGAGGTAGCTATGGGCAGGTGGATTCACCTTGGCAGGACCCAGACCCATCCACTGACCTCTTCTGGGTGTATATTAGCTACTCAGGATTCAGCAGGGTAAGGCTGAGGGAGGTTAAGACTCTCTGGAGGCCTGGAACAGACTTCCTTTGCCCTGGCTCAGGCTGTGCCTCCCTTGCGGAGGAACTCAGAGGACTGTGTCTGCCACCCACAGCCATGGAGACAGGAAGCTGAGCCCCACCACACCCCTGCCCAGAAAAACTGCTCCAAGAGTCCTTCCCAAGTCACTAGGGCACAAGAAACCCCCTCTCTACTACAAGATTCAAGCCCAACCCACCCCACCCAGCATCCTAGACCTCCCCTGTCCCTTCAGTTTTGGCCCTGACCCCAGCATAGCCTCTTTTTCTCCGAGCCAGGCCAGGCAGTTCAGCTTTAAAGCCTCCAGAGTGTCCAAGGAGGCATAAAGAAAGTTTAGAGGCTTTTAATTTGCCAGCACGGCTCTCCGCTGGCCAGCAGGTTGAGTGTTTGAGGAGCAGGGCAGTGGCAATAAAGGCTTATTGTTCTTCCTCTGAGTGCTGCTCAGTGACTTCTTTCTTAAGTGAGACAAAGGGAACCCAAGGCCCACAGGCATCCCTAGGCCTGGAGGGCTAGGCCCCGAATTAGCAGGTGTCCCAGCAGCCAGTCCAGAACAGGTCCTGGTGGTGGTGGGGGGTTGCCTCTGCCTGGGTCACACTCCCAGGGTAAGCCTGAGGCACTGTACCTAGGGAGGGACTCACTCCAATGGGTGCTGTGGGGACCTCAGAGCTTCAGGAGGCAGGACTCTGACAGGGAGGGGCCCAGGAGTCCACCACAGGAGAGCTGCCTGGGCAGAAAGCTGCAGGAGATGCAGGGGGCAACCTCTCATTCTGCGTCCTCCCCTGGAGGTGGGGGTGTCCTGGGAAAGGTCTCCAAAAGCCACCTTTTGGAGTGAGCTCCCCATGCAGGAAGGGTGTGATCAGAGGACAAATGCCCCCCTGTCAAGAGGAGGTGCCCAGAGGGAAGCTGAGTTCTGACCAAAGAAGTCACTTCCAAAGCCCAAATGGCCAGTGTCAGGATCCCTAGGTAGTCCTTCTTGACTGGACAGGGAGGAGGGAGAGCAGGCAGACATGGTGACCCCCTCCAGATCCCAGGAAAGACCCTGAATGCTGGGGATGTAGGGCCAGGGGCCCCCAACCAGGGGCATCAGAACTGGATTTGTGACTGTCACAGGAACTTCAGAAATGTGACTTATGGTCAGAATGTCCTGCAGAAGACACATTCTGCACCTGAGGCTGTCGCCTGGTGCTGCACACACTTAGGGGTCAGCTGTCCTTCACCTTAGTGGAGGCTAAAAGATGGCAGCATGTCTTCAGGCAGCCCTTGCTGGGAGACCCACCATCATAACCCATAAACAGCAATGCTCGGCAGCCCAGAAGGGAGCCTGCAGTTTGTCTGTCCCACCCAGCATGAGGCCTGAGACCTGACAAATGCATCTTGGTGGACCAAGAGAGGGAACATCCTTTCTCACTCCCCATAATCCCCCCTGGAGACTCCCCACTTCATTGCCCTGGACATTAATGGCTTTGGTAACTTCGCTCAACCAGTGAGTGTTTGAAATAATGGCATTTCAGACCATGAGACTGCTGGCAGCGGGGAGGGCTCTCATACACAGTTGTGTAGGTTGTTCACTTCACAAGGGCTAAGAGGGCAAATGAATGCTAGAACCCGGACTTTGCTCTGCTCACCAATCCATGGGCCCTGCATGGCCTGCCCTAGCCTGAAGGAAGGGGTACCTTTTCCTCATTTTAATATTCACAGAGATGCTTTAAGGGCTAGTGGAGGTCCTGAAGGGAGGGAGACGTTTCTACCTGGCCTGTGAAGACTGGCTTTGCTCACTATTTAGCTCTTCCTTCTGCAGGACATAATGACCATAAGTCACATTTCTGAAATTTTTGTGACAAATCCAGTTCTGATGCATCCCCAGCATGCAGGGCCTTTCCTGGGATTGGCAGCAAGAGCAGGTGCCTGTGATTTTTCTGTCTGCACAAGAGGCTTCAGCCCCGGCTGCATGGGGAGCTGCTGCCCTGGCTTCCCCGCTCCCGCCTCCCTCTTCCTTTGGTAATTGGATTGGGGAAAGGGAGTATTATTTACTAGTCGTGTGGACCTGTTCCTCTTAGGCCCACCAGCCCTCCCTTTTCTCTGCCTCACCAAAGAACAAAGATTGGGGATGAAATAAATTTGATAATAACCAATAAGGACCCCCAGAGAAAATAAAACAGCTTTTATTAAACTTCTTCCAAGACCTTTTGTGCTGAGCCTCTGCAGTCTCTCTTGGTGGAGCCCTGACAGTCCTGGCTCCTTTCCTGGCCAGCTAGGGGAGCCCTGGGTGTGGCCCTTATGGCCTGTCCTGGAAACACCCACAGTAACTCAAGGCTCTCCTTCCCATAGTTGTCCCCAGTCAACTCCTATAGGAAAGGCATTTAGAGTCACAGAACGGCCGCTTGGCTGTGTGTCACCCACCTCTGAGGTTTTAACGGAATGGCCTTCCTCAGCCAGGCCAGCACTCTGGGTGGCCAGTGCTGAAGGGTCCCAACTCTAGAGAGGCCAGAGTGGAGAATCAGGGCCTGCTGCCATTCATCCCCAAGTCATCTCTCCAGGTTGAGTATGGCACGATTTAATGCCCCCATTCCTCCATTCCTGCTCTGCATGACAAATTGTTTTAATAAACATAAACCGGGTAATAATAAAGTCATAATAAGCCTGCGACTCACCTTATATCACTGCAGTTAAATCCTCCCATAAGCCGGCGCTGGTTACAATGACAATTACGGCCGGGCCAATCCGCAGGCAGGCCTGCGTGTGGACAGATTTAATATCGTTTGTAAATATGATTAGTGGGCTGTCATGTTATTGCAGGCTGCTATTTACATTTCTCTCCGGGGTTATACACTCCGCCAAATCAACATTAAGTAGTGGGTCTCTCTTTCCTCCTTAAATCATACATTCCCTCTGCCTGCTCCGACCCCGCTTAATGAAGAAAGGGAACTGGATGGCAGGCGCTGGGCAGAATGGAGCTGAACCTCGGCATTTTTCCCAGGACAGATGGGCACGGGGAGCCCCGCGAAAGCTCGGCCTGGAAACTCCGGTGGGTGCACAGGCCCTGCCCGCCACAGCCCCCTCCCCTCCCACCCGCTGCCCCTGCCCCTCTCCCTGCCTGCTGGCTTATGAAAAATGTTCAAATAATGAATGGTTGTTGTTTACAGAAGTAATTTCATGCTACATTTCCATTATTGCCTGGATTTGTTTAGCTTCGCACACTACCCCATTGCCTACGATGAACTTTTAAGGAAATATTGCTTGCGCTTCCCGCTCTGCCGTTCTGCTTCTAATGGAAGCAGCTTGCATTTGAGACATATTGTGACACTTCATAACTGTGTGCAAATAAGCACTCTTAAACTGCTAGGGACAATTAATCATTGTTGCAGAGGCTGGTCTGCTCCACGGCCACTAGAATCCAACCTACTTGGGAGCGAGGGTAGGTGAAAAGGGCTGAAAAACCAGGGCAGAGGGTGCAGGGGCCAAGAGAGAGCAAGGCACAACAGTTGTGCTTCCAGATCATCCTAAATCACTGGAGATGAAACAGGTGTGCTGCTCTCCTGTCTTCCAAATAGCTTGGTGAGGGCCCATAGGCCAGTGTACAGAATGATTGGGGCTTAGAAGAACCAAATAAAAAATGAGAGCATATGCTTTCTTAAAGAGAACACTCTAGACGAGCCTTAATCTCATGATGGCCGAGGTCACTGTTATGTTTAGAGGCATAATATACTGATGCACTTTGAGGCTACTGTGGCGACAATGCTGTGTATGCCTACAGAGTCTCTGTCTCCTCTCTTGAAATACACCCGAGGCCATAGCTGTCAGGGCCCCCATCTATAGCTTCCTCACATCCTCCCATTGTTCCTAATCTTCATTCAACTTGGAGACCAGGAAGTCAACTTTGGAGCATGGAGACTAGAAACTGAATTTCATGATGAATTTAGAAGGTAGATGAAGGAGGCTTTGGCTGAGAGCATGAGAAGTCTCTTCAATGTAGGATTTGGGGTGCAGATTTTGTTCAGGTGACTTTGTTTCCTTCCTCACTGTCAGTCAAGTTGGAGCTAAAAGAGAGTCTAGATAGAAGCTACAAGACATTATATCCTTAAGCAGAAGCACATCATCCATTAATTCCTCCAACAAGCGTTATATGTGTCAGGCATTTGCTATATACCAGGCACTGTTCTGGGCACCGTTTCTAGTTCTTATGAAGTTTACACGCTAGTGAAGGAAGACAGCAGGGAAGGTGTGTGTGGTCACAGAGGTTGCCCACTGAACGACCCTAGAGAGGGGTACATCATGCACAAAGACTAGGATGTGAACAACCCTCCCCAAAATCACACAACATCACAGCCCTGGAGACAGATGACAAAATCACATAATTTGAGACAATGCTAATTGCTATGAAAAAAAAAACCCAGCATGGCGTACAAAACAGAAATTGATTAGGGGAATAGGGTCTCCTATTCTCTGAGGAGATGACATTTGAGCTTAGATAAACAGACTCCCTTGTAGGGCATACCTGAAAATCCTCACTGAACCTATATGCATGCACACCTGTGTACATTTTTTCTTTATTAAAAACTCCACAGTGAAATGATTCCTCCTCATAATAGCCTACAAATGCCAAGCTTCATAATGCATATTTGTTATTTTAATAAAAAGAAATAAAAATACAGATTTTTTTTAAGGTCAAGGGAAATTGGAAAACATTTGGGAAAGATTTTCATCCAACTGGTTAAATGATACAGTTGATATAGTTGGTGCTTATATGGCCACATATTCCACTATCTAGAAAATGTGGGTGATTTAAAAACTCATTGCCTGAGGGGGGTATGTATGTGTGTGTATGTGTATGTGTGTGTGTGTGTTTAAGTGTAGGAGAGGCGAGGATGAGTGTGCCTAAGAGTAAGAGGGCAGACCCAGGGCCTGGAGGTGGCCCCCGCCCCCTCTGGGTTTGGGTTTGAGGCAGTGTAGAAGGACAGGGCCAGAGACTGTGTTAACCAGGCATATCCGCCTGCTTGGAGATTAGGGCTGGGACCATGTCCAGAGAACTGTCTGGGTCTCCAGCAGAACAGGAGAGAGACATGATGGAAGGAATTTCTAGCACTGGAAGTGGAAAATGGTATTGATTTTGCAGTACTTGGGTGCTCAGGGAAGTTGGTCAGGTACAACCTCACAGGCACACAGGCTCACCTGGAGAGCCCTGAGGCTCTGCAGCGCCCCCTGCCGGCCTTGCTCCTCCACTAACACAGGGATCACTCTCACAACCCATCCTCTGAGAACCCTGAAGTGCCTTGACCTCTGACCTCTGTTCCCCAGACTCCTTCAGAGAGTGGGAAGGGAGATGACAATGGGACAGAAGAATCCTGGGAGGTCACAGCACTGGCTCTGGTATGCAAAAAAAAAAAAAAAAAGTAGACTGCTGCTCAAAGACCAGGTTGCCTCACGCAGCTCTGGATCCCTACCCTTGCCAGTCACCAGCTGCCAGCTGCTCCCAGGTGAGCTCCCAGCACTCCTACAGGAGTCCAGAGCCCTATGGAAGAAGGACCAGCTCCATCTAAGAGCAGGGAGCAGAGGATTGAGGTGGAACTCCAGAGTGTAGGCATTGGGAAAGGACTGGGAGGATTTAAAAATTGCTTTTTGGTAATGACTGAAGAGATCTGAGTATATATAGTTGCCTATTGATTTTAATTTATATTCCATTTCTTTTCCAAAACAATTTAAGGCAGGCAAGGAAATGGGATCATATTTAGAGCTTGGAAAGGGGAACGTGTAAGTGGTGCCAACCTGCTTCTTTCATAATGCCCTGAAGCACAGTCCACCTACAAGGAAGACCTGCAGGGAAATGCCCCTCGGTGAGCGCTGAGCCGGAGCCAGGGCTGTGATCAAAGAGGACATGGTGAGGGTTGGATGAGGTCAGATAAGACCAATGTGCATGAAGGCAGGGTGAGGAGTGAGAGGGAGGACTTAGGAGGTCAAGGTCAGATGCAGACAGTGTGGGGCATTGAGGGAGTGAGATTAGGGTGAATGAGATCCCCAGGGGAGTAGTTAGGACAGAATTGTGCAGTGAGGGGCATGGTCAGCATGGGGTCAGAATGGATTGGACCCCAGCAGGAGCAGGGTGGCAGTGGTCACTGTGGGTGATGACTGGGGTTAGAGCTGCCCTGTCCATTTCCCCACCCCTGCATGTGCATGTGTAGAGTTGGGTAATGTGTGGTCCACATGGTGTGTTTTGTGTGTGTTTTGTGTGTGTGTGTGTGTGTGTGTGTGTGTGTGCAGTGTGATGTGTCCTTTTTTGAGTGCATGTGTGTGTTCACTTGCCCATGGGTATATATTTTATACAGTGTGAATGTATTTATTATTTTTAAGTCACAAATGGATTAAGTATTATAATCAGAAACTAAATGTCCTGCAAAACTATGGCAAACAACTCATCCCATGCTACTGAGTGTTATTGTACTTCCCAATGATTTATGAAGCCCAACAAACTTTGGAAATGATGTGGAGAGAGGTGGCCGCTGGTCCTGGCTTTAGAAGGTTGCCCTTCCAGTCCTGGGAATGAGCAGGAGAACTGATCCCGCTGGGTGTGGAATGTTACCCCACTTCCACTCCCAACATAACATGGCAGCTAAACTTAGTGAGCTCAAACTCCTCTCCCACCTGCATCGCACCCGCATGAATTAACTATTGCCCCATCTTTGTTTTGCACCCTGCTAACTTATGTTGTGACAGCAGCCAGAGCCTGACTAAGACAGAGCCAAGTCACTTCACTGCCTGAAACCTTCCATGGCTCTCCATTGCCCACACAGTAAGGAGAAACAATCCTTACTAGGACTTTCTAGACCCCAGCTGATTGGGTCTCTGCCTGTCTGTTCTTCCTCTGCCGCCCTGACCTTTGCTGTTCTGCCTAATTGTCTTGCCCCCCACCACCAACAGGCCGCTGCTTTATGCCTCCAATGCTTATGACCAGATGACGGTTCTGAGAGTTGTCTTTAAATACTAGTAGATATAGAACCAGAGGGTAGGGATAGTCTCAGCTAGATATCCATCCATCCATCCATCCATCCATTCATGTTTTTTTAAGAGAGAGGGACAGTGAGTGAGAGAGAGAGAGAGAGAATCAATTTTGTTTAGTTTTTTTCATGTGGCCTTCGTTGCTTAAACACTTTGTTGTGTACATGGTGCTAGGGTTTGAACCTGTGTACTCGCACATGCTAGGCAAGCTCTGTAACTGCTGAGCCACCGCTTCAGCCCCCACCCATCCATTCATTCTTTGGTTCAACAAAATAAATATTTATTGGTGGCCTCCAGACTCTGAGGGTTTGAAGATGACCAGAACTCAGACAGTGATCTCTGGGACCTGGTTATCTCTCAAGGGAATCAGGTTAACAGAGCATATCAGCCAGGCTATAACTGAATGCACTAGATGCTCGGTAAGCAAATATTGAACAAGTGAACAAATGCAGGTGTTGTCAAAGGTGTATGCATAACAGGCAGGGAGGAAAGAAAAGCAACCTTTGTTACCTCTTCCTGGAGGCCAGGAAACATTTAACAAGGCTGATGACCAACTGGACCAACACCTAAGGGTGGAATAGAAGCAATCCAGGTGGCACTCTGGAAGGATATTCGGCAGATGACAAAGGAGAAAAGGCAAAAAGGGACTGCAAGGCACATGTTAATTGGCATGGCTGGGCCACAGGGTGGGGGCCAGAGGTGGCAAGTGGGGTGGGGAGGAGGCTTCTCTCATAGAGGTCCCTGAGAGAGGACTTTATCTGAAGTGGACTCTTCACCTACCAGAGACTCAGTCTCACTTTCATTACCCCAGCCCATGGCAGATGGGTGAGCCATGGTGGTAGTGGTAAGGGTGCAGGGGACCTGAGAAAGAAGCATTTGGGTGCAGATTGATAACGGAGCCCTGGGGCCTGGATGCATTGGTCCATGCCCTGAAGGGCTCTGTGTTTAGGGCTTCGTGCCCTGTGGCTCATATCTTGAAATTCTTAAATTTTCATCTTGGATCTATGCTTTGTGTGTGAAGCTGAATGGGACAATGGAACATGTACTGGGGGCTTGAAGCACAGTCCTGCTTCTTTGTCTTCCCTGAGATGAGTTCTCAGGAGCCTGTTCCCAACTACCAGGTACTCTAGGCCTGTCCAAGTCCCATCTGCAAGCCCTCCATTCCACACAGGCAGGGGAGCTCTATCCAGCAGCTGCACCCTGGCAGTTACCTATGCAAACACCCAGGGGAGGCATGTGCACGTGCTGGAACTTCTAGGGCAGGATAAGGTGGCCATCCCTGCCCCACATCCACAGTTAACTCCATGGGGCCTCTCACCTGACCCCACCCAGGTCATAGCAAGGAGGTTATAATCCTTTTCAGCTCACCTATCTGCCATGGGCTGGGACGGTGAAAAGGTGACATTGAGTCTCTGCTTTGGGTCTGTCATTTTGTACCAAGCTAGGTCAATTATGTAGTGGGCCTTGGCTGGGTCAGTGGCCCCAAAATTGGGTGCTTGTGCCCCAAAGGTTTTAGTGATTTATGTGAACAATAAGAAAGTTTGGTGATCACTGGCATGGACGCCAGTGACAATCACCCAATCATCAGTGTCACACAGATGGAAGGCCCTGAAGGTGGGGTTGAGGGTGAAGGCTTAACTGATGGCTAAAGAAAGAAACATTTAGAAATAAAGCAGAGATAGTCACGGAAGTCCCAGGCTCAGTCACGAGGGGTCCCTTCCAGCAGGAACAGGCTCCCATCCCCAATATCTCCATGCCTGAGTCACCAAGTAGCAAGGAGCCTTCTGAGTTTTTGCAGGGATGACAGAAGAGACACATGGAGTTTCAAAGTAAAGTGGGTCCTTAGTGGCTGTCCCACCATTCGCTCTGGCTTCTGTGGGGTGTGGCCACTGTGGAGCAAGCAAGAGTCAGATATAACATTGCTGTCTCTTGCAGATTTCAGGGGGTATCTCTGTAGGCAGTTTCTAGAGATTTGCTTCTTTAAAGAGACTGTTGTGCCCAACCTGTGGCTTTAGTTGTTATTGGGACCTTCGCTAAGGTGTGTTGGAGTCTTGGCTCTGCTATTTAACACACGTGGGACCAGGGGCAAGTCATTTAACCTCCCGAACTCCAGACTCTTCATCTATAGAACAGAACTAGTAACAGCATCAGTATCATGGTACTGTGGCAAGGATTAAATTAAATAAACCCCAGAATTTGCCTGTACAGTGTCTGACTTTGAAGGGACTATTGAATCATGGTAATAATACAGTCGGCCTTCTGCATCTACGGAGTCTAAATCTGCAGAATCAACCGACCGTGGATCACCGACTGTGGATCGAAATATTTTCAGGGAAAAACCAAGTACAGACTTTTCCCTTGTTTTTCTTCTCTGTACAATACAGTGTAACAACCATTTATCTAACATTTACATTGTGTCAGGCATTGTAGGTAGTACAGAGATGATTTAAAGCATATGGGAGGATTGATTAGGTTACATGTAAACATTACACCATTTTATATCTGCATCTCTGGATGTTGGTGTTCATGTGGGCAGGGAGTGTCCTGGAACTAATCCCCTGCTTTATACAGGGGTGACTGTAATAGCAATAGCTGACTTTGTATCATGCTAACTTTGTGCCAGGTCCCATTGCCAGTGCTTTGCATACACACCAACTCATTTAGTTTTTATCATAAGATGCATTTTATATACTCATTTTACAGAGGGAGAGATGGCGGCTTAGAGACAGTAAGAACTGACCCTAAATCCTATAGCCGGAAATTGGAAGAAGCAGGCTTTTGGCATCAAGTAGTTTGGTTTCCAGGTCTGGGTTTATAACCATTGCATTATTATGCCCTTTGTGTTAAAATAAGAGCTCAATCAAAGATTACTTTTAAAGAATTACTTATGTGCACATATTCCTGTGCTCACCACCATCCCACACACATCTATCGTTTTGTGGGCTATCAACTGAGAATTTGCATTTGAGGCAATGGAACTTCAGGTCCCTGGGATTGTGCTGGGAAGGTCACTTCTGGGGAGCATGGCCCTGTGGGGAATCAGGGCAGGCAACACCAATCTGTTGTAGCCTGAAGAAGCCCATCCCCTCCCACCAGGCCAACTAAGTTCCAGAAAACAGAAGAGGGGCCTGTCAGCCAAGACCAAGGCAAGGATCCAGTGGTACCTGCTGTCACATGAAGCCAAAGCTACACCATCTGGTCTTCACCACTGAGAACTGGGGTTCCTAGCCCTAGAATTAGAATGACCCCAGTTCTTTACTGCTCTGTGGGGGCAAAAAGCCAACTGCAGCCTTCTGGGGAGAAAGTAAGAGGAGCAGAGTATAAACCCTTCTTGCCTCAGCTAACTGGTCTCTGACCTGCATCATATTTCAAGTAATAGGGGACTCAGGCTTCCTGAGTTGACTGTGTTAATGTTATTTGCAGGTCCAGCCCCAAATCCACCTGCCTGTAGCTCCTCCCTTCTGAGCCTCACTGGGCCCCTTGAAACATTTCTGGGCTTGCAGTATCCTCATGCCACCTACTGGGAACTCAGTGACCCTTCTCCACAGCCAGGTTTAGCCTACTTCAAATCCAGACCCTTCTTTGCTTTCCCATCTATTCAGATCCCTGCAGCCAGGTCATTCACACAGCAACCAGTTCTGGAAAATACAGGGTCCTGAAAACAGGGGTCCACTGGAGCCAGCAAGAACCAAATGGGAAATATTCAGTAGTTTTGCAAGTTAGTTATCAAACTCTTAATATCTTAAAATCTGCTGCAGTGAGGGTTTTACATCAAGGAGATTGGCAAACCCCACAAATCAGGGCCATTTTCCCCTGGAGAATCAGTTCAAAGCACACCACTGCCTGGAGCCCAGATTCATGTGGGCCTTGTATGTGGAAGGGACAGAAGTATTTGGAATTTCCTAGTGCATAGTGTGACTGTACCTGCCTGTGTGCATGCATGTGTATGAGTGTCCATATGTGTTTGCTCATGTGGTGCATCTGTATTCATCTATATATTCACACACATTCATGTATATGCGTGTGTATCTGGCTTTCTGTGTGTGCCAGCAGGTTGAGTTCTCTGACAATCCAAACTACCCATGTGACAAGAGTTGCCCATCGTCGGGGAACTGCCTCCCAGAAGTCTGGCAAGGGTCCTGGCACAGAAAACCTGTCCTGTAACTGCAAAGCCTCTCTGTTGGGGTTTCTAGCCTCTCGTGTTCCCCCTGACCCGCAGGGGAGAAGGAGAGAAGCACACCCCAACCAAGGCGGCCAAGAGAGGCCAGGGTGAGCTGACCGCCCCGCCCGTTCCCAGCCCTCCCTAAGGAGGACAATCAGACGCGTCAGGGAGACCAGTCGCAGCAGGAACTCTACTGAGGAAGTGAGTGCGGTTATAAAGAGTATGGGGACCAATGAAAGGAAAGGTCAGCAAGGGGCGGAGAGCCCATGCAGGTAGCAGTTCCATATGCAGCAATGGGGACCACGAGCTGTTAACGAGGGCGGAAGGTATATTTAACCTATCCCATCAGGCGGTCCGAAGAGGTGTCAGAACCCCAAGGTGATGCCCCTGAGTAGGGTGTTGGGAGCCATTTTGGTTGCTTGTGTCCTCAGGAGGCGGGTTTCAGCAAATGAGTTCCTCTTTCTGATGCAACACTCTCAATGCATTGCATGTTGAAGACCAGCAACTCTCCCCTCCCAACTGCAGAGGCCTCCAACCATAGCTCAATTGAGTGGTGAAGTGCTGGAGTTTCTGGGCAAAGAAATTCATCAGAAGCCCCTAGTTCACTGCAGCTGGTCCAGTTGCTACTTGCTGACTCTATTTGACCCCTGTATTCTGATGCATTTGATTATTACATTTTATTTAATACTCATAGAAAATAAATCTTGCTCCCTTCATAAAGTCGTAAGTAGGGAGTAGTTAAAAAAAAAAAACCTGCTGGAAGTTAGTTAAGGGATAATCTTAACTTTCCATGCCAAATTATGTTCCTACCAAATCCAGAGCAGATCAATGAGAAGGTGGAAATGGAGTGAACTGGTTACTATGGCAACAAGACCTTCTGTTTACCAGGACAGGAGTGGAGATGCCAGGACTCAGCTGGGCCAAGTAGGTTTGGAAGTAAGTGAGAACTTCTCTCATTCAAAAGAAGTCAGGAGACACACCTGGCAGCACTCAAAACTGCGCGGACTGATGAGTAACTTGTCATTTCCCCAAATACAGTAAGTGCTTAATATGTATTTTTTTGGTGGTGGTTGTGTGATTTTTGTGGCTTTTCTTCCCCGACAGCAAGAAGAAATTTAAAACACTGACGTGTCTGTATGTCTTGGGTCCCTTGCACTCTGACCAGAGCCCCAGATGGGAGACAATGATTCAGGCCTTTACTCCCATCTTCCCTGAAGGCCTGAATGGGGAAGGACTTTGTTTCCAAGGATCTGAAGGAAAGAAGCCGGGGAAGGTCTCTATCTGCATAGGGGGTAACAAAGAGGGCCCTGAGCCAGGGCCCATCCACTCTCTAGACCCTAACCGGCGGCTCCTCCTTGGGAATTCAGAGAAGTCAACTGTAAACTTTCCAAGAAAGAGAGTGGGGCCACAGCTGACCACCAACGGAAGCAGCCCTCTGGGCTGTAGTGGCTGTCCTCAGCAGCACCTGGCTGGAAATGGTTCTGCCTCCATTCACTGACCGTCCTGGAGCTTTGCGGCACACTCAGCTGGCTGGGCCCACTGGTAAGGGGTCCTCACGAGACTCAAACCCAGGAATCCCATGCTAGAGGATCAACTTCCCATTGGTGAAATTATGGAGACTCCCCCGGAGGTGACACTAGCTGAGGGGAGGCAGGGAGTAGCAAAGTTAAGACTTTTAATCTGAGCTGTGCCACTACTTGCTTTGCATAATGACCACATACAAAGCTTTTGTTTGAAGAAAGTGTTCAATACTTTTTAAAAATTGCAAAGCCTTGGTCTGAGGGCAGCAGCTCTCGTTGAGTAGGTGGGTTAATAACCCTTTGGGGATTCCATGTGTGAAGAGTTCTCGTAAGAACCAGTAGGCGAGTGGGTCAGAGAGAGTTGAGTGGCGAAGGTTCCAGGGAAGGGGCAGAACATGCCTTTTCTGTCTCTGCACACCGACTTGCTCTGCCTGCCCTGTGCTTCCGGGGCTGCCATCCTGTGGCCTGAGCCAAGGCCTTCCTATGTATGCCCACATTGGGAAGGAATGACTGGAGCCACCTCCCATCGCTCAAATGTGCTCCTTGGGACAGAAGGTCCCTGCATCCCTGCACGATCATTTGGGCCTCGGAAACACCTCTGACAGACAGGAACGGGAGGGGGCTGCAGGGGAGGGTGATGCCGCCCCTTGTTTCTCATGCTATTCCCCATCTGCCCTCTCAGTGCTTTGGGTTTGAAAGCTTCCAGAAGGGATCCCAGAGACAAAGGGAGAAAAGGGTTCCCCTGGAGGAGGCTGTGCCTAACATTGGTGCCAGGCCTGGAATTGGCACGCTGAGGGGCAGGGGTAACAAGAACCAGACTGGAGGCCCTGCCCCAGCACCGTCCTCCCTTGCCAGAGCCTATCAGCTTTGCCTGCCCACTACCACCTGCAGGCACCTCTCCCCATGGCACCTTCTTCCTGGGCTGGGCCCCATTTCCACTCTCTGTTCTCTCTTCCTTCCCTGCGCTGCACCTGTTTCTGCCCAGTTTTGCACATCTGCCAGGGGTGAGCTTGTGCCAGAAGCCTGTGCCCTCTAGGGGGCAGCAGAGAGAGCAGCCACGCAGCCTTGCTCTAGATTCATTTCTGTCCCTGAAGCGCTGGGTGTCTTGGGACAATCCAAGGGCCTCTCTGGGCTTCCGTTTCTGCATTTGCTTATTGGGGCAATGACTCACGGATCTCTCCCTGTCAGATGCACAGCTGCCACTGAGCTGCTGTGGAGCATCTAAGGAGGAGGTGGGAAGGGATGCAGGAGGGAAAGCAGGGGAGGCCCAGCCAGGTGTGTATGCTGGGGGCCGCAGCTGCACCTGAAGCTGAGCGTGGGAAGCTATGGCTCCAGGACAGCAGACCTGGCTACAGCCAGGCCAGGAAGCCTCGGTGGTGGTGGTGATGGTGGTGTGGGGGGCGGGGAGACCCAGCCGTGGGCACTGGGACCTAAGAAGCAGACAGCAGTCTGCCCTGGAGGAGGATCCCAGCACCCCGTGGGACTGGAGTGCCTCCAGCCACCTCTCCCTCCTCCACCCTGCCTGGAGTTTCCCAGCTCCGAGTTTAGCACTAATCGATTTGGGATTTCTCTTTGTAAAGAAATACGACCCCAACATATGGAAGCCAGGAAGTCCCCAGCCCACCCAGATGCCCAGAATCCCACACAACCCCCTCACTGGTGGAGGAAGGGTGGAGTTTGGGCCTAGAGGTGGTTGACCCTGCCCAGAAGCCTTGGGCAGTCAAGGTGGCTGAAGGCCTCCACCAAGCTGCACAGGGAAGCCCAGAGGGGTTTATTTGGATTTTTTAATTATCATTTTTTACTTTTTTTCTCCTCATGAAAAAGTTTTAATATAGACAGTAAATTAAGCCCAGAAAAAGGGAGGGGGGCACATTTCATCTTTAATCTATTTACTTCTGAATATTTAACATACAATTCTGGCACCAATCACCAAATTTAACTGGAAAATTACTCACTAATCTGTTTGCTTATTTGGAATAATTGGGTCGGCTGCCAGCGCGCGGATTTCCCCCCCCCGTTTAATATCTCAGTTAGTAGTCCAATTTCAGCTTGGCGGCATAATTACTCTGACAGAGCTGTAGCCACGGGGCCTGTGAGTGGGGCTGCTTTTAAACCGTAAATTATGAAGGATTAGCATTTATGAATTTTAAATCAGGGCTGGGGTAGGAGACACTAAAGCTGCTTAACGCTGGGGAACAGCAGCCTCCACACTGCAGCAGAAGCCGTAACCCTTCCACTCCCAGGACGGCCTCAGGACGCCCTCAGAACGGCAACTGGGATGCCCGGATTGCTGACCCCAGGAGACTACAGCATGGGATACAACGACGTAGGGCGGGGCGCTAAAGCAGTGGTGGAACCCCTGGGGTTAGAACTCAGGGTTGTTATGAGTGTGGGCTTCAGCCTCTCCCCTGGTCTATGGGGTGCAGTTTCCCTCCAGTTAGCAAAGGGTTCAGCTCCTCATGGCCCCGGAGGAAGCTTGGAGTGAAGACCAGGAAGTTGAGGTCAATCCCTGCAGCCCTCTGCCTATATCCAGGCCTCCACCCTCCCATCTAAGTGTCACTTCCTGGAGCCATTAGTGCTGCCCCATGATGTCACCTGAATTCTCACAGCTGCTCCCACTCTTCCTCCATCCTCACCCACCCTCTCTCTGGCACCTAGTGGCATGGACCCAGCTTTGAAACTAGACAGACCTGTTTGAAACCCAGCTTTGCTCCTTATTATCAGTGTGACCTTGGACAAGTTATTTAACCTTGTGGAATCTCTGTTTTATGATCAGTCAATGGAGACAGTAGTTCCCACCCCACAGAGCTGCCAGGAGACTTGGCCAGGAGACTTCTGTGAAACTCTGAGTGAAGGGCTAGACATGGTGCTGGGCATGCACAGGTGTTTAGTGGGTCAGTTCCAGGCTCTTTGGAGTCTCTCCTGCAAACTTCAGTGCCGTGCACCCACCGCCCTCTCCCTGTCCCTCATCACAGAGCAGAGACGACCTCAGCATCTGTTCTCTGGGCTCAACAGGCTGTCCCAAACTGACTCCTCCCAGGAGAATCCCTCTACCCAGCAATCTGCCCCTCTGCTACTAGGTCTGGCCTTCTAGGTGGGAGGCAGTACCAAGTTTGGGTCTCAGGCCTGTACCTGACACTGGACACCAGTGGCTACTAGAAAACTCAGCCTGGAGTCAGGGTAGCTGACTTTCAACTCTTACTCTGTCATGCATTAGCAGGGTGACCCTAAGCAAGTTATTTAACCTTTCCATGCCTCAATTTCCTAATCTGCAAAATAGGCATAATAGCAATAGTGTCTAATAGTATTATTAAGAGGATTAGTGAGTCAATCAATACCCAATGTTCAGAATCACACTTGGTGCATAGTAACACCAGCTGTGCTAAATATTTAGGGAGGTGACTGCGGTCCTCTACGGCTCCAGGTTGACTTTTGCTAGGCTTGATGGACATCCAGGGTACCTACAAAAACTGGAGGGAAAGAGGCAGTTCAGAGTGGGTGGGACATGGCCATGCTGAGGACCAATCTGGACCACACACATCACACTATATTTGAATCAAGCAATCTTTCCAGAGGACAGATGTCTACTGACCTATCTCTGGACTTGGGGCATTCCTGCAACCTGTAGCTCTGATAAGTGACTTCCTGAGGGACCCAGGATCCAGCAGAAACTTGTGGGGAAAGAGAAAGGCGTAGGGGGCACTTCAGCCTAGAAAGAGCTCTGCATGGGCCAGCCTCACTTTCCAAACCGGCACCAGTCTCTGTAATCCAGATTCCCAGGCCTGAGCCAGAATAGGACAGTAAGTAGCCAGACAGGGATGAGTGGGACCCAGTCCAGGGCCAGAAGTCTGACATCTAGACCTGTTGGACAAACCCTCTAGTCCTTGCACTTCCTACTGCCCATGACTGCCCCCCACCCCCCAAACTGTGTCCTACAGTGTCATGTACATGGTGTGACAAGCTGCCACTGCCTTCATATGAGTCCTCTGGCAATTCACTCTCCTTTTTTGGACCTCTCCCCCCATATCTAAAGGAGAACAAGAGAGGCTTTCCTGCCCGTGGGTCTACAATTCAAGTTCACAATCTGCTGTCTCAGCAGAGTAAACTTGACATGTCACTTGCTCTCTATGAAGGGTCCCATAGTGCCACCCCCAGGTTCAGACTGGGTGGAGTTTGTCTTCATGTGACATAATGAATGGATCTGACTTCTCAACATCATCCATGACCTTAGGCTTAAAGACTGACCAAGCCCCAGCTTCAGCAACCCCAGCACAAGCTTGCAATGGGAGTCCTAAGGACTCCAATGGACCCTCACATGACACTGTAGCTCTTTTTAAAAATTGCCTACATAATCATTTTGCTTCAACAAATAATGCTTAAGTATCTCCCCTTTTAGTGTTCATGCACCTCACCCCACTGCCCCAGGTCATCTGGCCCTTAGGACCATGATTTGGAGGACAGAGCACAGGGGACAGGAGGCAGCTGCAGTGGCTGCTCTGTGAGCACGTCCAGGCAGAGGCGAGGTTGCATTCCCAGGGGCCTCACAAGATTCCTGGCGCTGCTGGTCTTCGACCACGCTAGGATGCTTGATGGATGGGAAGTGCCTGGTTTGTCGAGTCCTTGCTGGGCTTTGTGATAACTCATTATATTTCTTTCTTTACAAATTGCCCCATTAGCACTCCCGAATTGAACAGAATCATAAAGCCAGGAGCATCCCAGCCTGGGCTGAGTCTGGGCCATGAATTACCTATGGAGCGAAGGCCTGCACTTTGGGGAGAAGGCTGGGGCAGCCGGCTGGAGTGGGTCCTAAATTCTGCAAGGGAAATGGGTTTGTTTTCTTGAAACTTAAGAGAATAAAAGAGTTCTAACCAAGTCCTGCTGGATTTAAATAGCAAGATCTGCCTCGCTGCTCACTGGCTTTCAAGCTGGGGGCTCTGATCCCTGTTTGAGGGGTTAAACTCTAACCCCATTAAGCCATTTATGGAAAGCTGACCACCAGGGAGGGAGGCAGTCCCTCTTCCTGCAGCCTCCCTAAACCCCACAGATTCTGAAATTGGTTGTCACTCTCAGTCAGAGAATTCTAAACAAGTAGGCGCTAATCCCCTCTGTTAAGGAGATACTTATTTTGTCTGAAAAACTTCAAAGAGCCCATGACAGACACTCAAAATCAAAATTAGCATTCCAATGAGGATTTAAAAAATAATAATTCTTACAGTTCTGCAGAGGAGAGGAGGAGAGGTGAAGTGACTGGCCCGGAGGCTGGGGGAGGGAAGAGGGGGTGAGCGCCTTTCATCTGCCCACCCGGAGGAGCGCTTGGGATCTGCCCTTGTGGCTGAGGTGCCAAATCCCCTCTCCACAAAGGGGCAAAAGCTAGTCTACAGCCCAGGCTCTCCAGGGTGGACAGACAGTGGCCACTGACCCCAAAGGATTGTGCAGGTGAGGACTCCTAGGCTTAGAGGAGGCAGTGGTAATCTCAGGCCATCAGTGACCAAGCTGTACTGGAAGCCAGGCAACTGTCCCCAGAGTGGCCTGCCCAAAGACCACATGGCATTCTCCACTTGCAGGACTTGTAGGAGTGCAGAGATGCCCACAGGTGTCCTGCAGCAGGTGAGTGGCAGAGCATGAGGCCTGGCTGCCTTGCCAACACATTCGCTTGTGTCAGGAGCGTCTGGAGGCTGCTGCAGGGGTCTAACACTTCCCTTGAGACTCAGAGCCTCTCCCCCTGTGCTCAACGGGCCTCCCTCCACCCCCAGACCTGCCCTGTGCCTTTGCTGGACTACATCGCCCTAGCATACCCCAAACCAAGCACCTGGGGAGCCTCTCCAGCTCTCTTACCAGAGTGACCTAGGGTTTCCATCTCTTGAGGTTCCCTGCTGTTCCAGATCCCAGTTTCCAAGGCCATCAGAAGCCATCCAACTGCAGATAGGGTGCCCTTCCCTCCCAGTTTCTACCCCTTACCTTTCTTAAATTGCTCAGATGTTGCAAGGCTCTCTGGGCCTCTTTGGGCTCCTGGGCCTACTCTCCACATGGTAGGACGTGGTGGTAGACACCAGGCCTTCTCCTGCATCCCTTGGCCAGGCTGCCCCAGCCTGTCTGTGTTACCTCTGCAAGGAGGACCTCAAACCTCAGAGACCATCAGTGATGGGCCAGGGGAGCTTCCTGGAGCCTCAGTGTTCCACCTACTCCTTCTTCAACCTTCATTGCTTTTCTGTTTCACCCCCCCCCCCTTCTGCCTGCTTCCAAGGCTGTTCCAGAACCTGATTCTGTCCATTTAGGCCCTGCTCTGTGCTCAACCTCGTGTTGGGGACACAAGCACAGGACCCAGACCAAGTGGGAGATAGCAGGAGAGCTGGGTCAGCATAGCAGAAGGGCTATAGCCTTTGATAGAGGGGGCAGAGAGCTCCACGGGAGGGCAATCCCTGAGAAGGTGCCAGGGAGCTGGGCCTCAGGGCTTTAGGAGGAAGTCACCAAGTAGGCCCAAACAAAACAAAACAAAAATCCCAAAGGGCCTTCCAGTGGGAAAGAGCAAGTGCAAGTACAGAGAGGCCAGAAGAGTCTGGGGCTGAGGAGGGCCCAGACTCTTGGCCCAGATAACTCTAGTACCCTTCCTGATGCCTAGCAAGGGTCCTCAGGCCCTTTATGAAGATCAAATGGTCCTGGATATCTGTTCTGGTAACTTCCCAAAGGAAAAGAAGGAAGTGCCCTGATGATCATGCCTCTGCTCACTGGTGACACCTTCAGTCACCAATGAGAGAGACCTCTTGCAACATTACCTCATCCAGGACAATGGCGATTGGCTCATGGTACTAGAACAGCCTGAAGGAGAATTCCAAAGGGTACAGCTTTTGGCATTAACCCTTCCTGAGGCAGGTCTGGTCTCTCCTGATTGTCAGAGTCATCCCTGTGAAATTGTTCTGTTGGAAGCACTTTCATACCTACTATTTCACGTCATGGATGTGCTCAGAATGTAGACCACGTATATCAGAATTGTCCAGTGAAAATATAATAGGAGCCATGCATGTCATTTTATATTTTGCTTTTGATATTAAACCTAGGAGCACTTTATCACTGAGCTACATCCCAATCCTCTTTATTTCTTATTTTGAGACAGGGTCTTTCTAAGTTGCTGAGGCTGGCTTTGAACTTGTGATCCTCTTTCCTCAGCCTCCCAAATAGCTGGGATTACAGGTATGCACCACCACACCCAGCTTGCACATGTAACTGTAAAGTTTCCAATAGTTACATTAAAAAAGATCAAATCAATTTTAATAACTTCTTTAATCCAACATTATTTATTGGATTTATAAAATCTAAAGCATTATCATTTCAAGATGTAATCTGTAAAAATATATGTATAGTTTTTTCTTTTTTTCTTTCAGTGCTGGGCATCAAAATATAAAATTACATAAAAAAAACTTTAGTGAGGGGCTGGAACCGTGACTCGGCAGTTACAGCACTTGCCTGGCATGCACAAGTACACGGGTTCAAACCCCAGCACCCATATACACAACAAAGTCTCGGAACAACAAGGGCCATGTGAAAAAAACTCAATTAAAAAATGAATCTCTCTGTTGCTCTCCCTCCCTTACTGTCCTTCTCTCTTTAAAAAAAAAAAGCACGTTAGTGAGATATTTTATTTTCTTTTTTTTGTAATAAGTCTTAGAAATCTAGTATGCATATTACACTTTCAGCACATCTGAATTCCAGCTGGCCATGTTTCAAGTGCTCCACAGTTACATGGGTCTTCAGAGGAGGAAATTTGGGATGAAGTCCCCTGGTTCCTGCTCCAAGTCATCCCACTGCTGTGGGGGACCCTAAGGGCGACCAAGGCACAGAGGAAGATAGGCCCTGAGCCAGAGCTCGAGCCTGCATCACACGCTGGGGCTGCTGCTCACCCATCTCTGTGTGACCTTGGTGAATTGGGAAGCACCTTCAACACAGGGCCCCCAGCTGGTCCACCCTCTTGCCCTGTGGGCTCTGGAAGGAGGGCACATAAAGATATTAACAGCACCGGTTCTCTGCCAGGTACCATATCCTGTGGGCAGAATGGCCATCCTGGAGGAGCCTGCAGTTGGGTGGGTTCATGACAGACAGTGTGGTAAGGTCTGCCTCAGGGAAAGCACGGCATGGTGGGGATGTTGAGGATGGCATTTGTCTTCGATGAGCAGATGGGAAAGGTGTCACCTGTGCTAAATCTATGAAAGGGACAGAGAATCTGCTCAGTGGTTCCTTCTGCAGTTTTAGCTTCCCCAAACCCCAGGTCCCAGGCTTTTCCTGGGGTAGACAGCCCTGGTAGGAGAGCCCACTCAGGCAGCGTACAGTGGGTGGCCCAGCCCTGCCCACAGTCCTGCTAGGTAGGCAAAACCCTATAGAGGGCTGGCTGTGTCCTCCTCAACAGAACCCATGAGCCCCACTTCACAGGACTCCTTCTGCAGACATTCCAGACTTGCTGGGCAGAAATTCGGGCATTAGGGATGGACTCAGTCTACTCATGGGCTGAGCTTGGGTTGGAGGGGCAGCCTGGGGCTGGCCATAGCAGAGACTGGAGTCTACCCACCTCCTGGGTCAAGCCTGGGTGCTGGGCTGTGGGGTCTGTAGGCTGTGGACTGTGCTCTGCAGGTGGGGCCTAACTGCCTCCTGCCCCCACCTGGCCACTAAGCCCAGATGCGGTAATGAGCATCTCCCACACCACTGTGGTTCAGAGGAGGCCTCCTGGCAGCCTGGCCTTGTTCTCATTGTCCCGCTCCAGCCCAAATGCACCAGGCCCAGGCCTCCATCACGATCAATGGGCCCAGGATGTGCTGACGCAGCACTTTCATCTTTTCTCAAGGCTGGTGTTTGAACTTCTCAGAGCAAGCAGCCTTCCCAAACAGGGCTTGTCTTCTAAGAAGGTGGCCAATCTCCTTTCCCTTGCTGCCTAAGCAGGCTGATCCTGAGAGTTATTGAGGCACAAAAAAGGAGACGTTCAAAGGCAAATCTAAATTACTGTCCTCTTCAAACTGGGGAAAGTCTTATTAAGTCGCCTGCGTGTGAATCCAGGCCTATTTCTGTCTGCAGACCTTTCTTCCTTTGTGCCACATAAATGGACACATCTTATTGATTTTCTTTCAGCCTGGATCACCTCCATGGCTGTGAAGATGGGCAGACAAGCACTGCTCTTTCCTTCCCGGGAGGCTGGGAAAGAGTGGGGGTGGCAGCCAGTGGGGCCCAGGCTATTGGGCTCTGCACCCTCCTCGCCACCTGCTCTGTGTCTCCTTCCTATAAAACTTTGCAGGGCTGCCTAAGAGCCAGCAATTTCCTCACAGGAGCCAGGGGAGGTCACTGTGGGCCCCATGGGGAGGCTGTGCTATGGTGGAGCTGCAGGGCCATGAGCATATGGCTTTGGATCCAGCAGAGGAATCTGGAAGAGGAGACCCTTGCCCTCTGCCGGTTCTCTCATTTCCTGTGTCTCCTACCATCTCTTCCTCTGAGACTCTCCCACCCCCAGACCCTCACGATTTTCCTCACTCTAGCCAGCCCTGACCTCCTAGTTGAATACACCTCATGCACTCCACCAGGGGACTTAAGCGTTTCTGTTCCCAGACCCAGGAAGCTCTTGCCCTTGACATCCTCCAGGCTCATTCCATCACCTCTTGGAATGCTAACTTTTTAGTGAAACCTTTTCCTTCACCCTGTTTAAAATCGCATCCCAGTCCCCTGTGCCCCAAAACCCTTCCCTGCGTTATTTTTCTGAACAGCATTTACCATGACGGACATACTAAGTATTTTACTGCTTATGATAGTTGTCTGTCTTCCCTCACTAAAATCTCAACACTGCATCATTAGGGATTTGCACTCCTTTTGTCATCGTGATGTCACCAGTACTTAGAAAAGTGTTCGGAGTATAGAGGTGCTCAATAAATAATTGTTTAATCAATGAATGATTACAGGAGAGTCCACACCTACCTTCTAGGAATCAGGCACCAGTCCCAAAGGGTACCACATGGCATGCCCAGACTCTGGACCTCAGTTGCCCTGACAAAGGGCCCAGTTCCTCCCTCAGGCCTGCAGCTAGGACTATATACTGACTGGTTCCTTCTTTGTCCTTGGGACAAATGGTTTCTATGCCCTGGAGAATGTCTGATCCTGTCAGTCCTTTCCTACCAAGGACAGAACCTTTGTGATTGTATTCCATGCCATCAGACCCAGTTGGCCAGCATAGTGTCACATAAATCCTCTGATCCTTTAGTTGCCCTCCGAAAGCCTTTCCCAGAGGATGGAATATCTTGTGGGAATCCCAGGTTTGCCACCTACTTCCCTTACTGTACCCTTAGGCAGGGCAAGGAGGCATAACAGTTGCTGTATAAACCACCCTGGTGGTCACCTTCCCAAATACTCCCTGAGTGAGTCTCCATTTCCTAATCTCCCTTTCTGCACCTGCTGAAAGGAAGGGGTAATTCACACTTTCCTTTGTAGGTCTGATAGTTACTGACTTTTAAAATGTGTCCACATTTCTCCCCAGGCTAAGTCACATTTGAGGGACAGGTTTGTCCAAATTTTTTCACCCTTGACGGACAGGTGTTTCTGATTTGTCCCCTCCAGCCAGCATTAGCTCTGAACAAGTTCTCAATAGGTGTTTGTTGATTGAATAAATGAATAAAAGAATGAACCCACAAGTGTGCAGCCCATAAAAGAATGGTCCTTTAGACCAAGCTTCAATGTAGAGGTCCCTGCCGACAAACCCCATGCATGTGCCTGCTGGAGAGGAGCAGACAGACAGATGGAAGCAAGGCCTCAGAATTCTTTTGGGGAAAGAAGCTCATTTCCAAACGGGAGGCTATAGGCTGCGGGAAGACAAAAAAATTTCTCAAAATTAAACCAAAGGAGGGGTTTGGGGAGCGATGGGGCTCCGAGGGATTTATTAATGCACGCCTCCAAGTGATTCTTCCTCCTGCAATCCAGCCACTGGGTTAGCACCGTCTTCCAAATTATATTTAATTGGACAATTATTCAAACTGAAAAACCTGCACAGGAAGCGGAGGCGGTCCTTAATAAACACCTTGTCTCCTCAGCCCCAAACAGGCAAGTCGTTTACTGACCCAAGAGGCACAATTTTGTCTTTGGTAAATTTATTTTGAAGTAATTGCCGACTCCGGGAGTAACCATTTTTCAAAGAGAAACTTGGCTCTAGCCAGCAGAATAATAAATTGTTCCCTGACCCGTGTGAAGCCTAATCCCATTAGGAAGACGTGCGCTTAGAGGGTGGAGGGCGGCGCGCAGAGGAGGACGGCCTGGCTCAGACGCGCCCGCTGGTGACTGGTGGGAGCCTCTCTGGCTCACAGGGCACAGCCCCCCCAGAGCAGTCAGGCTCTTTGTAAGGGCTGGGGAAAGGTGTGGGAGGGAGGCTGTTGCTCCACCACCAGGAGAGCGAGTCTACACTTCCCCGTCACCTGCGCGCCCAGGGCCAGAACGCAGCTTTAGAGTCAGAGTCCTCCGCCCAGCCTCTTCCTCCAGGCGGCCGCGCGGCCCCACTCGCCTCTGCACCTGGTTAGTCCCCATTGCTGCTCTCCTGGCCCCTGCCAGGAGAGCACCTGGAAAGGTTGTGCGGTCCGCAGGGCACAGGGTACAGGAGTCACACCCGCGCAGTCAGCGCCTAGGGCCTTATGGAACCAGCTCTAATGAATAGAAGAGTGTTTATAAATAGCATATCTCTATGCAAATGAGCACCTCCAACAGCCTGGAAACAGGCCGGTCTCTGATTGCTTCCTTTTGAGGCAAAAGCAGTTTATAAAAGTTTGGGGATCTTTTTTCTTTCTTTCTTTCTTTCTTTCTTTCTTATTTTTAAGAGAAAGGGACAGCGGGAGAGAGAAAGAAATAATCAATTTTCATTTAGTTTTTCACATGGCTTTCCTTGCTGAGACTTTGTTGAGTACGTGGTGCTGGGGTTTGAACTCAGGTCCTTGCACATTCCAGGCAAATGTGTAACCGCTGAGCCACCGCTCCAACCCCTGGGGGGGGGGGGAATCTCTTTTTCAGGAGAGAAAATAAAGGGGCTTCCCTTGATTTACAAAAGGGATCCCAAGTTGGTTTTCTTTGAAGAGCAAAGTACCACCCTTCCATGTACAGGGCAGCTCAAGGGTCCAACTCCATGCTTGGCCCAGGAGGTCTCTACCAGGGTGGGGACCTTTGTTCTTGTTCGCTGAAGTGTGTCTCTTGAAATGGAGCGTGGCAACTACTGTTGACATGGAAGAACTGCCAAGAAGCCATCCTCAGGTGAGGCCAGCTACAGGTCTTCCCTGCTCCTGCAGCCTTTCTTCAGAGGCCAGCAGAGGAGAGCTTGGTGGATAGCCCCTTGAGCTGTCCTTCTCCTCTGCCTTTTTTCTGTGCTTGGGAAAACTAAAGCCCTCAGAGACTAAGCAAATTGCCTCAGCAGATCAGAGGCAGCGTCAGGGCTGGACCCTGGGTCTCTGATTCCCAGGGCCCCAATCGTCTCTAGTCCAGGTTACCCCCCAACATTGTCCTAGCCCCATCTGAGTAGTAACACCTTCAAAACAGCCCCAGCGGTGAGCAGGCCCTCAGACAGTACTTTTGGCTACACACCTCAGTTTTACAGTCAGGGAAACTGAGGCTCCAGAGGTGGGTCTTTTCCAGGTCAAACTTTGAGGGGGTCTGTTTCCCAGGCTTCTGGGCATCAGCATGCAGCCTAGGAGGTAGGGCTAGGCATCCAAGCTCATCTTTGCTCCTCTTGGAGGTCCCAAGGCTTAGGTCTCTTGTACCTTGACTCTTTGTAATAGGTCAGGGACCCCACAGGGCAGGGAGGCTTCCTCTGTTGGATTCTAATTTGTGGGTCTTCTTTTCCTACCCATCCCAGATAGCTGCTGGACAGTCAAAGAGGGCCTGTCCCATACCACTCCCATGTCCCTCTGAAACCTTCCTTGCCTCTGTCCTGGGCTCCCAGATCGACTCCCTGTGTGGTCCGCATGTCCAGAGTCACACACAACCTCCGTCCCCCACCATTGGCTTCCTTCAGGATTTGGTAATTGGGGCTTCACCTGCTTATGGGAGAAGAAATGCAGTTGGGCAATATCCTCTCAATGTCCCACTCCTACCTAGAAACAAGCCAAAGGCCACAGCTGGAGGAATTGGTGACATTTTACCCAGAGAAGATCAGTTTCTCAAGACCACATCCAGAAAGGGCTGTGCGAGGAGGCAGCTCAGCAGTCAGGGGTTAGAAAAGTGGGTCCTGAAGTCAGACCCAACTGAGCCCTTGCCCTTCCTTTAATCAACTGTGTGGCTTCTGACGGCACGCCCCTCAGAGACTTGCCTGAAAATGTAATGCCCCATCGAGCCTAAATTGCTAAGCTGCTGTGATAAGAGCTAACATTTCTTAACCATTTGCTCTGTCCCAAGCACTGTTCTACACATTTCGTCCACACGCTCATTTAATCTGTACTGCAAGTCTGCAAGGAGATACCAGTTCCTCCTTTAATGGTTGAGGAAAACACGACACAGAGAAGTTATTTGCCTAAGGTCGCATAGTGTGATGGTGTAGATATACGGTGTCCCCAGAAGCTCATGTGAGACAACGCAAGAAGGTTCAGAGGTGAAAGGATTGGGTTATGAGAGCTTTAATCTAATCAGTGCATCAATCTGCTGATGGGGATTAACTGCATGCTAACTGCAGGCGGAGAGGGCGTTTGCAGGCAGATAGGTGATTTGCAGGTGAATTTGGCTTTCGGGTACATATTTTGTCCCTGGGATGCCAGCTTAGTCTCATTCTGCTTCCTGGTTGTTACATCCTGAGCTGCTTTCCTCTGGCACACCCTTCCGCCAGGATGGTCTGCTTCATCTTGCTGTCTGTGAACTGAGACCTCTGAAACCATGAGCCCCCAATGAGCTCTTCCTCCTCTAAAATTGTTGTTGTCATCAGGTCTTTCGGTCACAGCAGCAAAAGAGTTGACTGAAGCTCATAGCAAGGCGTACCCTTCTCCTAATGGATATAATAGGAAGCACACATAAGTGCTTACTGAGGTCATTAATAAGACCGACTTTCCCTGTCGCAGTGCAGAGAACAGAAGGAGAGCAAGCACTGGGGATCAAGAGGGCCAGGTGTGTCCAGGTAAGTGCAGTGGAGTAGGAGGCAGGAACAGGAGCTGCCTCTGATGCTTCTGGTGCACTGGGGCCCACCTCCATGTGAGTATATGGATTCAGTGACTGACACAAGAGCTAAGAAATTTATTTAGGAAAAGACTTAGAGTTAGACTGCAATCATTTCCTATGGAGCTCTGGGGCCCTGGCAGAGACCAGTGACTCAACTTAGGTGAGCGCTCTCCTGGAGGGCCAACCCAGCAGGGTCAGAGCCTCAGGGGACACATGGGATATGGCCCTGCAACTGAAGCGGGAGCCAGAACCACCAGCCACCCTGGGAGCAGTTTGTGCTGCGTCCCACAAGGAGGAAATCATCAAAGAGAGGCACTAGTGTATGCCTTAAAGACAAGCCACCCAGCCGTGAGACCATTAACTGGGTGTTACATGGAGAAGGGAGAACCCCTCTCACTGTGCAAGGGAGGCCAGATGACTGGGGAAGGAGAGGGCTTTATTTGCCCTCTAATCGCAGCATGGCACAAGATCTCCAGGGTGACTATAGCAGTGGCTGTGGCAGTGAAAGCCTGGCTAGAGTTCAGGCTCAGTTCACTGTCCCTGTGAGCATAACATTATATAAGGCACTGCTGAAAATCCCCAAATACAATTGAAGGGAACTGTGCAGAGACCTGGGCTTCGGGGAAAGATCCAGGTGTTCTGTTAAGGCCTGAGCCGTGGGTCACACCAAGAAGGACTTGCTGACTTCAGAAAATCTAACCACGAATCAAACCACCTGAAAAGGGGATGAGCTCCCCATCCCTGGACGTGAGCAAATGGACACTAAATCACTCTGCCAAGGCCACTGCTGAGGGGCTTCCTGTCCAATCTGGGGATGTGTGATATGAGCTTCTTGATTCTTTCTCTTTCTTCCTCTTTGCTTTCACCTCTCTTTCCCCCTCCCCACCCAGGTCTGCCAAATTCCCACAAAATGCTCTTCTCCCCTGGATGATCATTACTCACACATGTGCGGGCCCCTGTATGTCCACGGAGCAGGAACAAAGGACAGTGACAAGAGCAAACACTTGCATAGCGGTCTCTGTGCCCACAATGTTCCAGGTTCTGACCTGTTCACAAGCTCATGACAGGCGAGCCAGGTATTTTTATCCCCAAGACCAGACAGGCTGAGCATACTGCTGCGCATCACACTGCTAGGAAGTGGTGGCACCAGGGTCAGACCCAGGTGACTAACCCAGGTCCCCATTCTAGGCTGCCTCCTGCCACACAGGATGATGTGCCTGGGAGTCCCTCGTGGCTGGACTGAAGCCCAGAGTTCTGGGTGCAGCCCAACTGGAAGGGTCACTCAGGAAAGCCCTGCCGTCCTGGCTGGGTGGCCTGGTGTTGGACAGCTTATGGTCTCCATGCAGGGGAAGTGCGAGTGAGTGAGCTCTACTCTCAGGAGGAAAGCGAGGCCACCTCAGTCGCCGTGGCAGCCAGGCGCCTTGCCTGTCGGGCTCTGCAGCTGTCTACAGGAAGCTTCTCAGAGCAGACTGAGCTGGGGGGCTGGTCGGGGCCGTGAAGAATGTGCGCGTCATGGAGACAGGTTTCTCACCATCTGATCTGGAAGGCAAGGGGAAGAATACACAGGACCCGACCAAGTGAGGGTGCTGAGCCCTGGGGCAGGCCTCAGGCAAAGGGAGACAGGGTGGGAACTGGGTGCCCAACGTGTAGCTAGAGGCTGCTTTCATTTCTCACTCCTGGCCCCTGGCCCTCCTCAGGGCTGGAGGGTGAACCTCTCTGTCCTGCTCCTCCTCACTATCACTCCCTTCCAGACTGATTATTCCAGAACACAGTTCTGACCATCCCTTGACCAGCTATCAACCTTCTGGAGGCTTCTTAGCACCCAAGGACAAGGTCCCTGAGCCTCAGCCTGGCCTCTCCCCCTTCCCTCCCTGGGCTCCAGTCACCTCATACCCCTCCTCATTTCCCCAAAGATCAGTCTAGCTCTGCCCCTAGCTTTGAATGCTCTCCCACTTTCCTCTCCTCCACAGGATATCATATTAATCCTTCAAAGCCCCAATTCATGGCTCTGGAGCTGCCTCTTCCCTGCCTGGCAAAGACCCTCTGGATGACCTGACAAGTCCCCGCATCAGCTCAAGGTTGCTGACAGGAGAGTCAGGGACGGCCTTGTGGGACAGACTGAGGAGCTTGGGTTCCACCAAGGTGCTGAAGGGCTCCAGTCTCAGGGTGAGACAGAAGAATCTGTCTGCAAAAGAAGAAAGGGGTGAGACTGGAGGCAGGGAGACCAGGAGACCATGAGGATTGGCAGCAGAAGACAGTGGAGACATCTCCTAGGAAAGTGGCAGTGGGGGCGGAGAGCACTGATACTTAGGAGGTAGCAGTTAGTTACAGCTGGTGACTTCCAAGTGGCAGCTCTGTGCTATGTTGGCTTTTTGCTCTAGAGGTCCATTATCTCCATTCCTTGTAGGAATCCTTCAAAGGAGGCCCCAGCTGTCACATCCTGGCAGAAAACAGGCGGTACCCTCAAAGTGAGTGTCAGGAGGTTCATGAAGGACTCTTTCCTCAGATGGGACCAGGCTAAAGAAGGCAGGTAAAGATGGGTGTCATACCCTCCATCTAGGAACAGTGGGGAGCCATTGCCACCCCTGGGCCAGAAAGGAGCAGGGAGGGAGCAACTACTGGAACTTAAGAGAGGATCAGGGTACTGTCACACAGAAGGTGAAGGACACAAGTGACCCCCTGACACTCGAGTGAGCCCATGGTGACACTGATGGGGTGGGGAGCTGAAGAAGAGCAATGACATCATGAGGGTAGTCCACAGATAGCACCGGTGTCCTGGGGCACAGGGAGGGTGGGTGAAGATGGTCCTGGAGGGTCCAGCACCTGGATGCAGCTAGACGGCTGGGGATAGGATGTGGGGGCTATGAATGGAGGAAGGGTCAAGGCGACCCAGGGTTCTGGCATGGTCCTTGGTGGCTCATGGGGATGGGGCCGGGTATTTGGAGTGCAAGAGAAAGGAGGGTTGATATCTGTGAGAGAGGGCCCTGTGTCCACCCCGAGGCTCCACATGGCCCTCACTGGCTCTGGGACCCTGAGGAACGATCTCTTTCTGCCACTAGGCTCTTTCTTTCTACAACAAAAGACTTTCCAGCCACATGAAAGGGCCTCCTTTTGTCTTGCTCACCCCCAACCCTGCCGTCTTCTTTCTTGCTGCCAGGACTCTGGACCAGGCACGTGGTACCTGGAAATCCCACCCTCCACAGGGACAGTATTTGGGGGGAAATACACTATCTGGGCATAGTTAGGGACAGTCAGGCCTGGACTCTGAAGTTGAACCCAAATGAGTTTGACAGGCACAACACTGCAAGATTTTATACATTCAGTTGTTAAAAAAAAAAAAAATCCTAGACCTTTGCTTTCTATGATTCCTCTCATCCTGTTTTTTTATTAAGAGTATATAGAGATACAAATGAGAGGGAAACATTATCAGACCATCAATAACCAAAGTATATATGCATAGTTATCCAGGGGTAATTCCCAAACATGGATGACCACCTTGAGTTTCACCTGTTGCAGTTTCCCCCAGAACTCTTGCGTAAAATGGGTATCTTGTGGAGGAATAACCTCTGCTTCTGAGATGGTTCCCCCATATTCCCACTCTCCAGTAGGAGATCTTCAAATACCCTTCCCCACCCCTCTCCCTCCCTACGCCTCCCCGTATCCTAGGGTGCCATCCCCCTATTATGCTGACAATCATACAGATTGAGGATAACATTAGTTTAGCCGTTTAACCTACTGCTTCCCCATGTATTCTAGCTTCCAGATATCTCATCCTGTTCTTGAGCTCCTGTTTCCACAGCTGACTGGGGAAGGAGCTGAGGAAATACTTTGACCAATTAAAGCTATCTCAGCCTTTTCCTCTTCAAAACGGTCGCTTTAGGTTAACACAGCATCTCAGCCTTTCCAACTCTCCTCGAGGATCGTTTTTCTCCTCTTTCAGGACAGCTTCATTCTAATCCCTTCTTTCTACGAAGGCCTCCCCTGCAGCTTGTGCCTGGCCTGGTGGCAGGGCAAAGGCACAGGACCTACTGATCTCAGTGAAGTTGGACTGCTGCTGGCACTCGCTGACGGGCCAAGCCGGGAACCCTGTCCAAGCTCTAGTCATGCAGTCTGCGTCAGACACATGCAAGCTTTGATGCGTTGTGATGACAAACACCCCGTTGCAGTGACAAGTCACAGAGGTCTGTTTCTTGCTTGTGTTGCACGTCAGCTCAGGTCAGCTGTGGACTCTTCCATTTCACTGATGTCTTCACTCCAGTCCCTGTCTGGGGCACTGTTAGTGACCATGGCAGAGAGGAAGAAGCGATACAGAGGGCTTCCTGTCAGCAGTTGGAAATGCTCCACCCCGGAAGTGACACCAGTTATTCCTGCTCACCATGCTTTGGCCAGAGCTCATTGTGTGGCTCCAGAAGCTCAGCCCTGTGCCTGGAAGAGTTGGGGTGGATATTATAATTAGTATGTGGCAAACAGCACTAATGTTCTGTGGCTTCCAATACCCAACCCAGCCCCTGACCTCTTTGACTCCAGAGCCCCTTTAAGGCCTGGGAACACAGAGTGCTCTCTCTCCTCTGTGCCAGAGGATGGGGAGGACCTGTGATGCTGCCCTTAGGATCACCTAGGCCCTCTCCCCTGCCATCTCTAAACACAGCCGGTGTGGTACATCCTGGGTGCTTCATAGAGGAGCTGGCATTGCTCCCCTCTGGACCCTAGGAGGCGAGGAGACAACACCCTTGGCATCTGGGCAACCTCCTCCAGCAGACAGAACCCCTACAGCTGACCCCTGCCTCCCTCCCTGCTCCACTTCCTCTTCCTGTCCAGGGAGCTTGCCTCCACCCTGGGCTATGGCTTGGAATTAAACTCTAAGCTCCAAGCCCTGCAGGCCTGACTCTTGTGTGAAAGGGGTTTGGGAACTTAGAAAATTTTTCCTCTCTCAACCAAGCCTGACTTGTGATGTGTCTGTGTCATGGGGACAGGCATCCTGTCTGGGAGTCTGCATGCTGAATTTGTGGCTCTCCGTTCTTGTTCAGCAACTCTGAGCAACCTTGACACAGCAGGCACCTCTGGCCAAGTCAACGGGGTGAGCGTGGGGCACTTAAAAGAAGAGAGCCACATGGTTTAACTTGGCACTTATCCTTTTTGCTTTGGTTGGAATTCCACCAGATGTGTGACTTCAAGCAAGTCACTTAGGGCCTCCACTGACAGCTGGGTCCAGGCTGACGCCCCTCTGACTAGCCGTGAAGTGCCCTCTCCTTGAGGTGCCCTTCTCGGGATTTAACTCCTGCTGCAGATACCCTCTGTTCCCTGGCTGGTCCTGCTGCTCACGTTAACTTCTAGTTGCATGGTCTCAGACATGTCGGTTGACTTTGCCAAGGTTCATTTTCTTCCTCTGTAAATTGGGGGCCAGGATGAGGGCAGTAATGACATTGTTGTTTTAAATTATATAATGCCCTTCAAATAGTGCCTGGTATAGGACGTGTTGTGCAAGTGTTATATACTCTCATGATTTTTGTTTTTCTGTTTTTTGTTGTTTTCCATTCTCCCTTCTTGGAGAATACTTTGTGTCTTGGAGCCGTATGCCCAGGTATTTGGCATGGTCCAGTGTGGAGTTAGCTCATTTCTGTTTCATCCAAAGCTGGCTGCCTCTCAGCAACCCCAGTCCTCATACTCTGGGCCCTGTAGTCAAAATTATCACAATGGTCACTAGGGGTGTTTTGCCCAGGTCCCCTCAAATTCCCCCCACCATTGCTGTGAGCTCCTCCCGGCTTTGGTGAGCACACACCTCCAATTGCCTCACATGGCCTCCCCAGCCCTGCTGATCTAGGGCTCTGGAGGTAACGTCCCTGGGGTGCGCCTTGGCCAATGACCAACAGGAGCAGGAGGGTGAGAGCTCAGTTCCCTTCCCCCATTTAGGACAAGCAGGAAACACAATTTTATTTCAGAGTTCCCCAAGTAGGATCACACTGACAGCTCCCTCCTGGGAGCTACAGTTGTCTGAAGTCCCTCCCAATCCCAATCCCTCCTACCAGTTTGGTTTCTCAACCTTCCTGGCCTTCCTGGCTCTTTACAGGCTGATTCTGGGAGCCACTCCTTTATAGACCCCTGTTATCTTCATCTCAGGGTCTGTTTCTGAGGGCCCTGCCCAGAGACAACTACAAGCTAAGAGGATCAGCTATTTATTGAGTGCTGCTGGGTGTGTAACATGTCACCTGCATTATCTCACTTAATCCTTAGAACTGCCCTGCCCCACAGGACACATTAGCATTCCCATTTTACAGACAAGGAAACTGAGGCCAAGCACAGGTATACAACTCACTGAAGACCATCCAGCCTTCTATGGTAGAACAAGATTTGGGTCCAGGACTGGGAAATTCTACAGCCCACACTTCCCCTCTCCTGCCCCAGGAGACTCAGCAGGTGAGTTGGGGCCGAGATTCCCATCCCTTACACAGTCAGTGTAAGGGAAGAGCAAGATTATTTTTGGAGAAATCAGGGGAAGAAAAAAAAAGAAAATCAGAAAAAGCTCCAATTGCGATATGGGTGGAACGGAGAGGCAGACCCAGCTAACACATCGACAGACTGGGCTGGGCTGAGCCACCTTGGGCACTGCTGTTCCCCTGTCCCTCACTGACATGTGCACCTGGGTACACTCACTTCTCGCCATTCCTTTGCTGGGACTCTGGCCTCCTCCATGCCATGCTCATCTTGCATTAGAAGCCACCCCGAATGGCTCTGCCTTTCAGGAGGAAGGGACAGGCTGGATGGTGCTGGTCAAAACAGGAGTGGAGGGGCCTGGAACAGAAGAATCTCCACTAGAGTTGCGGACACGTTTTGTAGCCAAGTAGCAGATTTGGGTTGTTGATTCTGACTGTGGGCAGAGAGCAGAAGAGAAGAGGAACATGAAGAATTGCTACCCCCTACAATGTAAGTGACTGGGGACCTTCAGTCTAGGGCTCTCCACAGGGTCACCAGCCCCAGCACCTCTCCTCAGAAAAATCATATAGGAGAGGGCCCTGGGACAAGGACAGGGGAAAGAAAACACGAAACACTGGACTGGAAAGATGAGGAGGAAACCCTAGGTGCTCACTTAGCTGACGCACCCATCTTGTCCTTGAGCTAGGTCCCCAGTCAGGATAAAACTATTAATAATTAACACACACGTAATCCCCAACTCTACCCTCATCCAGGATGAAACACCTCCCAGCCCCAAACCAAAAGCTAGTTCTACTCCCTAGTCCTGGCCTCTCTCCTAGATCAGAGGGAAGTCTGATTTGCCCTCTGACTTAACACCATGTTACCCTAGATCTCAGACCAAACTGCAAACCTTACTCTTCCCCTACCGCTACTATTAATGCCCCCCACCCTGCAACCTTGGTCATGACTCAAGTCCAAGTCCACCTTGGCCTACGTCTGTCCAGGAACACAGCTTTGGACCATCCTGGGTGCCTGCTGGCCGGCAGCAGCCTCTGCCTGCCCTGCCCTGAGGACTGCGAGGGATCCCTTAGAGCAGCTGGTGCTCTGAATGGTTGTGACTGGTCCTACGCGGGTGATGGATGAGCTTGGTGCTATCAGCACGGCGGGAGGGAGTCACCAATTTCCCTGCCTGTCACTTCACCATAATTTCTAAAGCACAGGAAGCTGATTTCATCTCTCAACACCATTTGACTCTGTCCCTGCCCTGCAGGCTTCCCCTGGGCTAGGCCCCAGCAGGGATGGCCCAGGAGTGTGATCCTTTTCCAGATAATGACATGAATTCTCTGCTGGTCTCCTAGGCAGATGTCACACTGGTCCTCTGGGCCCCAGCCTCAGCACGCACCCCTGGCTCACCTGAACCCCGAGCCACCAGGACCTCCATCAACTTGGAACCGAAGGAGGCAGGTGAGGCCAATGCCCCCACGGTTCCTGTTCACGCTGAGCCTGCAGCCCCTCTGCAAGATGACGGAAATCCTAAATCCTGGAGGTACTCAGGACCAAGGACTGACACCTGGCTTTACAGGTAGCAGAGGTATAATCAAGGCCTATGGGGCCTTTATCATTCTCCTCATTAGCAAATTCCCCAGTTGGTTGAAAGTGAGCTGCCTCTACAGCTATGAAGGGACCCCAGGAAGAATGGGCAAAGCTGGTGGGTAGGAGCTGTGTGACCCCTCTTAGAGCAGGCGTTGTATGGGGGAAACATGGTTCAGAAATTGGCCTGTAGGTAACAGGGAGGGATTCTATAGCCAGAACCTGGCTGCATCACTCCTCAGGTAACTGTAACGGTTGAAGGCCCAGTTCACCCACAAGACTGAGGCCCCCGAGGACAGGTTCTAGGGCTTTAGCCCTGGAGTCCAAGGTAGAACCTGACAAGTAAGAAGAGGGCTGCCAGACGGCGGACCTCAGCCTGCAGTGCTGTCCAGGGGTGGCAGGACCAAGGTTCAGGGTGTGTGTTAGAGCTGCCACCCACCCCAGGTCCATAGCCTTCCTCGGTCCTGCATCTGGGGGACCAGGTGTTCCAGGCCAGCACAATGGGGGTGTAGATGGGGAGATTTCAACTCAGTATAAGAAGAAATTTCTAATCACCACAGCATCTGACTTAAAACGAAATCTAAAAAGAAGACATCCCATCAACTCTCTGATTGTTTGTGGGCTTTGAAGACTGCCTGTAAAACCTCCTCGGTAATTAAGTAGAATGACTCCATTTCGCCACATAAGTATGGTTATTGCTCCTGGGTGGCTGCAATTAATATAAAAGCAGATTAAGGAAGCCATCATCAAGGCCTAATGAGTTTTTAAATATTAATTAATATGTTAATAACCATTCTAGGTTCAGGGTGAGGTTTTGGTGCTGTTAGAGACTTTTTCTGCCAAGGACCCAGGAATGCCTGCATCCGGCCCTGCATTTCACCCTTGTGGTGGGGGTCCTGAGGGAGCAATAGCAGAATGGAAATCAGAACCTCATTTTATTAATAGCTGTGTGAAGGCCCAACAGCCCCTCCCAGAGTGCTCTGGACTGGAGCAGGGAGCTTTGGCTCCAGGTCCTCATCAGACTCCTCCAAATGTAAATGCGGCATCAGCACCTCCAAGTGGACCTGGAGGAAAGCAAGAATTCCCAGGGATTCTGGGCCCACTTCTTCTTCCAGCAACCTGGAGCCAGAAGGGAAGAGCAGAAAGACAGCCAACGACTTAGGGCATACGCCCTGCCTAGGTCACCAAGATGCCATAAACCTGAGTTGTCCACTAAGGCTGTTCCCATGGCCCAGCCAATGTCTTCAGATCTGACCAAGCAGGTTGGCAAGAACCCCTTGGGAAGGAGCTGGGAGGACAGTGGTAGAGCGGATGGGACACCGGAAGGGAGAGAGGATCATCTTTCTCCAGTCACTCAAGAGTTGTCTCTCTTCATTTCTGGTCTCTCTGACCTCCCTCTGGACAAGCAGCAGTCACCATACAGCTCCCAGCTAGGCAAAGCCCCTCTCTAGGACCTACAGGAGCCGCTGTAACCCCTGAAGTCTCTACAAGAGGTTAGAACAGGACACTAAGGGACCCCATGGCCATTTACACACTTAGGACAAAAACTCACCCTCTCCGCTACTCCCCCGTCAATCTCAAGATACATCAGCAGCAGTCCTGGCTGCCACCTGAGGGAACTGCCCCGAACCCCACAAAGAACATATGCCACAAAAGCCTAAGCAGCGATAGCAAAGGTCCCCCAGATCTGAACCTCACACCCGTCTCTTATCATTAAGTTCCCACAGAGACATGGACAACCAAAATGAAATCCTTTCCATTTTCCATTTGTTAATCTGCATCCAAAATTACCCTTCCCTGTTGTTTTCCAAGTGGCTCAGTTGGAGCGGCCTTGCGAACCTCTTTACCCTTGCAGCCTGGATAGAATTCTTCTGGAATAGTTTTCAAGGTTGTATCAAACTAATTCAAACCCTGATTTGTGCCAGTTTTCTTAAAACTCCAAATAAAACATGATTCACAGCCCCAAATCCAGGCCATTTGGAACCAAACGTGACCACTGTAGCAATGGCCTTCTTGAAGCAAAGGGAAGCTGTGACATTTCTATGGCAGCCAAGGGCCTCGGCTGGTGGTAGAGCCCTGGGCTGGGGAGCAAGGGGACCCGGAACAGGCCTCATCTCTACCTCTAACTGTGTGGCACTCAGAAGATCAGTTTCCTCTTCTGCAGAATGGCAGTGACAGTCCTGCCCTGCTTGCCTGCCAAGGTGGAGATGAATGGGGAGGAAGCTGTTTGCCAACTGTCGAGTGAGATGCCAAGATGAAGTGGTTATGTACCACGTCCCCTCCCCTCTTCCTAGTGCTTCTGCTGTGTGGACCAGCTCCAAGGACAAGGTGGCATTGGTGAGGAAAGGCCTTGCCAGGTTCAGACTGAGCTACCTCCAGGAAGACTCCTGCCGTGCCTCCCTTCCTCACTATCACCTCAGGCCTCATCTCCCTTCCTTAACCCTCCCATCCTCACTGCCCAAAAAAGGCACCTATGTGTAAGTCTGAACTCAGATGCTCACACCCAGATCTAGAAGCCTAATTTCTTAGCAGACTAACACTCCCAAAATGTGTGGCTAGGAAACCTCATGCAGGGACAATCCCTGGGACACCCACGTGGCACTAGCTCCACCCAGGTCAGGTGCAGGACCCGGAGCCACTGGGGAGGTGGCTCCACATTCTCCCCCAGCCATTTTCACACGGGCATGAAGTCCAGAGTGCTGTGAACCAGGGGCTGCCACCTTCTGACTGGATGGTTTTAAACTTGCAGGGACAAAGGGCCGGCTCCTCAGAGGAAAGGCAACAGGGCCAGTGGAATCAATGGGACTGCAGAGCAAGCCCTGCATCAATTAGGCCCTGATTAGTGGGGAGGGGGCCAGGTGGGCTGCTGGCTGGGCACCGGCCCCTCCGCAGCTGAAGCCTCTTCCATAATTGGAAGCCCAGCCTGGCAGGGCTGGGCACAGACTTCATGCTGAGAAAGGAGCCAGCCAGGCGCAGTCTGAATGCTTGTTTCTGATCTCTGCTTACAGGAAAAGGAGCAAAGCTGCTGGGAGTTGCCAGGCTCTGGGAGGAGGGGAATGGCAGGTTAAAGGGCATTGCCACCCCTCTTCTCTGCTAATTGCAGCTGCTGAGGCTTGAGGCAGGTGTGAGGTGGGGCTCTTCCCCCCAACTTTCCCACAGAATTAGTTGCCTTGCGGCCTCTGCCCGGCAGTTAATGCTCCAAGCCCCAAAGATGCTAGAAGATTCTTGAAAGCTTGGGACTCCCGGTTCCACCCCATACTGGGCAGGCCCCCTGAGTTCAGTGTGGGGCAGCTGAAAACCTCAGCGGTGAACTCTCTGCTTGTGGCCGTTGTGCACATGTGGCTGGTCTGAGTGAGGAGCCAAATGCATACTTCTATTTAATGCATTTAAAAAGCCACATGGGGTCAGTGGCTGCAGGATGGGACAGCACAGCAGAAGCAGAAGTGAGGGAAATGCTGCCTAGATTCCCTGTGGGACGCATGGCTGGTGCCCCATTGATGAGACCCTGAGGAATGACAAAGCTGTCCTCTCACCCTGTCCTCTCCACTCAAAACAGGGGTGGGTAGAGAGGGAAGAGTGGGGTGCCAAAGTCCCACGCTGCTCTAAAATAACCGACTGATGAGGGACACTGCCCTGGGGAGGAAGGACAGAGGTTTTCCTGAGACAGATGGGATTCCAGGCCAATTTAAAGGTGATCTCATGGCGGATGGGGTGGACATCAGAGCTAAGGAGGCAGATTCAGGGAGGGAGAGAACTTCCTCTAAACGAGCACAGGCTTCAGGTGACACACCTGGGAGACTGAAGAGCTTCCCGATGTGAGAGTTCTGAACTTTCCCTCTGTTGGCTCAGCCCAGGTGTCTGGGGGGCCAGAGGTGCCTCATCTCTGCTGGCTCCAGGAAAGGACATCAGCTGGACGATGCCCCACTATTCCAGGCAGTGGTGACTGCCAATAGCGGTCTAAGGACGTTTATGGAGCTGAGCGCACCCAGCATGCCCCCTAACGCCAGGCGAGCACTCTGAGCTGGACCCGCAAAGGAGACAAGATCCTGGCCCCGAGTTGTCCCCTGCAGTAGAGGAAGCTGCCCCAGGTGGGGGTTCACATAGCTGGACCGAATTACACAAAATGAAGGTGGAGGCGCTGGCCCCCAAGTGCAGGGTGCCCAGGCCTGCTGCTCAGGCCTCCTGCCGCCCTCCTCCTCCTTCAAGCAGGGCTGTCATCAGACTCATTGGCTCCCAAGTTCTGAAATGAACTCTGCTCCAAGTAATTACAGCTCTTCAAGTTTCCCGTCCTCTGTTTAAAGAATTCGTCCTCTCGCCCTCAATGCCCCATCAGCTCCCTAATTAGCAGCGCGCTGCGCGATTACACATTCTCCGCAGCTCGCTGGGCCCGGCCCCCCTAATGAGTGTTTGTGGACAGCTGGGAGCCCGCCCCGCGCCCGCAAGCCAGGAGTCAGGGCCCAGGAGTGTGAGCTGTCAGCGCCGTGACGGGGCTGGAGCTGGTCGCAGCCCCGCGGGCCTCCAGGAGGAAAGGCCTTGAAATATAAATGAAGATGAATATTCATATTTGGTTCAATAAGTGCCAACTATTAATATACATGTCTGTCGGGAAGAGGAGGCAATGCGGAGCCAATTGTGCCGGGCATAATTGGGCTCCTAATTCACAATTAGCCTCGAGCTCCAGCCTCTGCAAGACAGAACCTGGGCTCAATGGCAGGAGGGTGGGGGCCAGCCCTGAAACCCCAGGATCCCCCTACCTTGCAACCTCTCCCCACTCAGAGAAGGCTGGGGCAAGAAGAGGAAGTCTGAAGGAATTATGGCTCAGCGCAACCTTCAGGTGGACACCCCTCCCCCAGTTACATTTAAGACCTGCACCCTGCTCCTGAAAGCCAGGGTCTCCATGTGGGGCCATCAGAACAGAGGCAGACATACCCAGTCTATCTACAACCCACACTTGGAAAATGTCTGCAGATCCGTGGAACCCGAAGCCGGAAAAGGTAGGCACTGGGCTCAGCCTGGTTGCAGGATAGTGTCCAGGGCCAAACAGATGCCAGCCCCCTCCTGACCCAAGCTCCTGGCGTGACTTGGCTTTTCTTCCTAGCTCTGGCTCAAAGAAACCTTCTCTTGGTTCCCCAGTCTCTGCCCACATGTCCTCCATGATGACATACCTGTCAGTAGGATTTCTCTACCCCCACAAATCATGGGCTGCCTGCAAGTAGTCACAGAGTCCTGCTGTGCACAGCCTTCTCCTGAGATGACCTCAGGGTTAGGGGAGTCACAGCTCACGGAGGGCATTTCTGAGTCCTGAGAATGAGCCCTCCCTTCCCACACCTGAAGAAGCTGAGAGACCCTTTAGAGCCCATAGCCCAGTCCTGCCTCTAGCACACTGGTGGATGGGGTACCAGGCAGCAGATGGCCCAGCTCAGGTCTGCTCCAGCCAGGGTCAGGGTCCCAGGTCTGCTCTGCTCACCAGCCAAGGTCCAATGGTCAGGTTAGTGGAACAGGAAATGGGCACTCAGGATGCTGGCCAGGGGAGCCTTTGAGGTGCTCCCTAGCAGGTGAGAGGGTAGATTTCAAGGTTTTCAAGGTACATTTTTATGTGAGCAACAGCCAGGAACCGATGGAGCAGTGGTGGGGGAGGGGAAGGTGGCTGTGACTTGGCTGGGAACACCTCCCCAAGGCCACTGTGCCGGTCACCTAGAGCATTGCACCCTCTTCCTGATGTGTGACGTGGAGGGGAGACAGGGGACAGGAGGAAGGCTGATGTCACTGCTCTGACATCCCAGGGAGAGTGGCCTCCCATTACAGCCAGGAAACGGATTTTTAGATGTTTTTTTTTTCCACTCTTCCTCTTTTTCTTCTTTGTCCTTGACTTCTTTTATGAAAAGTTTTATCACCATTAGGTGAAGCCAAGCTTCAACACATGAACCTTTGGAGGACATTCCAGATCCAAACCATAACGGGAGGGGGGAAAAATAGAAGGAACCCTAGATTAGAATTTGAGGTATCAATGTGAACTCATGGCCTTCAACATAAAGACGGTCTCGACTTCATGGTGGTGAAAGAGTGACAGGCCTTCTCTAGAATCCGTATTTTGAATTTTGATCTTTCCCAGTCTGATGGTACAATACTCTGGATCCAGCCTGGGCGCACCAGCACATGGCTGCCCTGCTTCAACCCAGAGATCGGGGGGGAACAACCGCGACTTCACAGCGTACCTGGTTGCAAGCCTGGATGTTTGGAGATGAGGTGTATTCAATGCATTTCAACCTCCAGTATTTTCAACTCATGATGGGTTTATATGGATGTGACTCCATCGTGAAGCCTGGAAGGTTGCAGATCAAATAGATACACAGGTGAAAGAGTAAAAATATAAATGCAAATGTGATCTCTGGATCTATATTCACATCTTCCTTAGCACAGTCCACACAGAGGGCCTGGGAGCAGTGACACTCCGAAAGCAAAAAACATTCCTTGCCCCCACATCTTGATTTCTAAATGTATTTGTCCACTAAAATGAACCAGACAGGGCTTCTTGGAGAAATGGCTGATTTAATGGTTGGGGCAGGGGAGTAGATGAGCTCAGGATACTTCATTGTCCCCAAAATAAGTATGTACACAAAGAACAAAGGGGACATATCAATAGGATGCAGAGGCCAGCTTGAAGGGGCTCCCACTGGCCAAATCTTGTGCAATTTGAACATAAATAATTATGGTAGCAGTTATAACCTATTGAAAAAAAGATCATGAATCCATACTGACGTGAGTGAATAAATTGATGATTTAATGAGGAGTGGAATATTTACATAGATTCAAAGACCTTCCCACGTAGTTATTAATTACAAGGGAAAAAGAGTGATTTTACAGTGGAGAAGCCCAGTAGACAGCACTTTAGTCATATGATCCAAACTGTGCACTAGGGGGCCGGGAATGTAGCTCACAGGAAGAGCACTTGCCTAGCATGTGCAAGCCCTGGGTTCAACACCCAGCACCACAAAACAAAACTGTGGGACGCCTGTTAGGCTATGGTGAGTAAAGCTTGCAGAGACACACACCGGGATGCTTGCAGCCTGAATTGGACCTTGTGAGACACACAGTCTTCCAAATAACCGGCCTGCCAAAAAAATGTCACATCAAGAGAGACCAAGGAGCAGGGCACAGTGGTGCTTGTCTGTGATCCCAGTGACGTGGGAGGCTGGGACAGGAGGATTTTACAAGTACAAGGCCAGCCTCAGCAACTTAACAAGGCACTGTCTTGAAATAAAAAATAAAGAAAAAAATTTTTTTAAAGAAAGGGCTAAGGATGTAGCTCAGTGGTAAAGAGCCAGGTTCAATCCCTAGTACCCTCCTCCAAAATGAAAGACCTAGAAACGTCCTATATTGAAGGAGAATAAGGAAACCTGACAAATAAGTGAGATACATGATCCAAAGCAACTGGGTCCATTTGCTATAAAGGACATTGTTGGGACAACTGGTGAAACTTGAGTGGTTCTGAAGACAGGAATGTATCAGTTAATTTGCTGATTGCTTTTACTGATTTTGCTGGCCGTGCTGAAGGAGGGCGTTGCAGAGGAGATAAACACTGAGCATGGGGTGGGGTGTAGCATCGCATAGTGGCCTTATTTTCTAATAGCTCAGGGGAAAAAAAAAACAATCATATGTACTGAATTTGTCACTTCTCTGTAAAGTAGCTGTTATTTCAAAGTAAATTTTCAAAGGACATGGGGGAGATCTTTGGTGGGGCCCAGGTTCAAAACTGAAAAAGCAGGAGCCCAGGTACACATGCTTGCTAAGGGCAGGCCTGTGGGTCCCCAACCCTCTGGTAGGGCAGAGAAGCCAGAGACAGATGACAGACGGGGAGGAGGATTTCCCTGGAGAAAGCAGGGACTTCCGTTTTTCGCCCCTCTTCTCCCCACAGCGGTGGGAAAGTGGTTCCAGGCAAGCAGAGGGATCCTTGAAGGGATGTGGTCGAAGTTCCCTGAGTTTGGGGGCAGGTGCTAGACACTTTGCTGGAAAATTTAAAGGCCAGAGGCCAGCTGGAGCTGCCTGGGCTACAGGGAGAAGAGAGCCTGCCACTCTGAAGGTTCTGCACTGGCAGAGTTTGACTGGACAGAGGCAAGGATGTTCCCGGCAGCAAGGGAAAGGCCACAGGCCTCCAGTGCATGGTGACTTCAGGAAGTGACACGGATGGAAAGGTCACGCAGGTGCCCTGGGTGATTGTGAGGACTGTGAGCTGGTGTCCGAGTGCTCTGGGCCAGTCTTGCTCAGTGCAGACCTGACCTCCAGGGCTCATCCTGCAGGGGCCTGCTCTAGGACCACACAGCTCCTCCTGTGGTTCCGCCTGTTCCTGGCTGCTGCTCAGGTGACGCTGTCAACCACTGCTATGACATCACTGCATGACAAACCAGCTCAGAACCCCACAGCATACAGCCACAATGTCTGTTTTCTTGCTCCTGGGTCTGCAGGTTGACCGGGCGAAGGCTCTTCAGGACAGAAGTGAGCTGTGCTGGCCCACAAGGCTTAGTCAGGTCTGGGGCTGCTCCTCAGGCCTCTCCGTCTTTAATCTAACAATAGTGCAACAAATCCTTATGCTGTGAATCTTTTGCTTTCCTTTTCTGCTGCCAAACAGAGAATACAGTCTTCTTTTAAAGTGCTCACCTGAAGGGCTCAAGCTGAGGATCTCTGCATCTTACCGTTGGCCGATGGGCGTAAGCTCTCCACAGCAGCTCCTAGAACAGTGTTTCACTGGATAATGGGGGTCAGGAATCTTTGTGGGCATCTGTTGAATTCTGTTTGCCACGTATGGTTGAGCCCGATATCTGTGGGTGGGGAAATATGCATCTGCCCAAGGGAGAAGGAAGCAAAAAGTCACACAGTATCCTATCCAGACAGCAGGATCTGGGCAGGGCCCAAGGGAAGGGGAGGGCTCCACACCTGTTCCCAGAGGCTCTGTCACTTCTGCTTCCCAGCATAGCCCTGGGCCTGGTCCGGGCATCTGAGCCCAGGCATTTGAGCCCAGGAACCCTCATGAGCCTCCGTCCTCTGGCTCCCTGTTCTGCCTCACTGCAGTTCCTCCAGGGCAGCCACCTGCTCAGGCCTGACCAGACTCCTCTGTGCCCTCAGATGCTCAAGACGGAGGTCAGGCCCTTGCTCCAGCCCCTCTCCAGCCGCCCTCTCTCTAGCATCTGCTGTTCTCTGTGCCCACTCCCCCAACTCATCCTTCACTCTCAATGCTCCAGGCTCCTCCCACCCTCCAGGCCTTTGATCCCTGGAGTGTCTTCTCCCATAGACTTTAGGACTCTTCTCTCCTATCCCCATCCCTATCCCCAGACCCTCTGGCTCCTTCAAGGCTTAGTGTGCTCCGCTCCTGCAGGAAGCCCTACCTCCTGGGGCTGTCTCATCCCTGCACCAGGGCTGGGCGGAAAGCCTTCCCGTGGGAGCGGGCAGGGCAAGTGACAGGTCCGGTGGCCCCCTGTAGCACAGTGGGTGTGGGGGATTGTCTAAGGCAAGAACAACTCAAAGTTGTTAGATACCTTGACCTATGTGAAGGGGTCAGTGGGGACAGCTGTCCCAGCCCACCTTGTGCTTAGCTGACTCTCACGTACTCTGGGATGTTCCCCAGGATGGTTCAGGGGGCCACCTCTTTTGCCCTAGCCACGACATCTGTTCAGAACAGGTCTGTCCCTGCCTGGGCGGGCAGCTGGACTCAGCTTGAGCAGAACGAGTGATCTTCGGCTCTCATGGTTCTTGGCCGGCAGAGACTTGGGCAGGGAGGGCTGGGCAGAGAGGCTGAGAGGCTGAGGGGCTGAGGAACAAGGTCACATCTCAGCAACCAAAAGCCAGTGGAGTTCCATCAAGTTTTTAACTAGAAAAATAGTGTGCCCATTTCTCTGTAATACACCTCTGGGCTTTTTTATTATGACTTCATTTCCCCTTGTAATATTGGAACGTCTCTATAATTGTAAAAGTGTAATAGAATCTAATAGAATTTCATTTGGCGCCCGGAATGCTCCATGCCATGGCCGCTCATTCGGAGTGAAATAATGATGTCTAATGCCCACACACGGCTCCCCGTGACCTTATTCAATCTTGGGGCTGATCGGGAAATATATCGATTCAATTATACACTGATGACAAATGAACTCAAAGAAAGAGGAAAAAAGGTCAGCACATATTTGAAAATGTAAATCTTAGCAATGTCTTTGGGGTTTGCCCAAAAAAAAAAAAAAAAAAAAGCCATTTCAAAATGCCATTTGTGGCTAATAGTAGAGTTCCAGACTCCATCAGGGAGACGGGTCAGGTGGTCAGGATGGCATTAATGGGGCATTGTTTCTCTAAAACAGGGATCAGGCCTTAATCCTCCCCGAGAAGCCTCTGCTCACGTGACCTCTCCTTGAAGCTGCCAGATCTTCCCTCCTCCTCCCTCTCTTCTTACTCCCTTTTCCTCCCCTCTATCCCTCCTTTCCTTCTTCCTTCCTTCCTTCCTTCTTCCTTCCTTCCTTCTTCCTTCCTTCCTTCCACCCTCCCTCCCTCCCTTCCTTCCTTCCTTGCAGAGGGTAAGGACAGGGTAACAAGGTAACTGCTGACCATGTGTGGCCAGCAGGTGGCTCTGGGTGAGCTTGGGCTCCAGGGTGGATGGAGCACCCCAGGTAGGACAACCCCAGCAGGTGATGAGCCAGGTGAGAGGAGGTAGAGAGCAACACTTTGCAGCCGGGTACAGGAGAGGAAGGAGGAAAACCAGGACAGGGGATGCCAGAGGTCAGAAGAGGGAGGAGTTTGCAGGAGGAGGAAAAGGGCAGCCATACCCAGCCGTACCTAACATCTAAGAGAAGATGGAACACATAAAACCCCAAAGCATTCATGGAATTTCTCATCTTAAAAAAAAAAAGTTATTGGGCTGGGGGTTCACTGGCCCTGGGTTCGATCCATACAGAGAGAGACAGAGGATCTCCTACCGCAGTAAAGAGCACAAACCTTTAGTGCATAGGCTCAGGGATTTTTTTTTCTTTTACAAATTCATACATGCCTGCAACCACCACCCAATCAAGATCCAGAATATAGCAGACCCCTCCCCATTAGCACCCACGTCCCCCCAGGTACCGCACTCCAGCTTCTACCCCGTAGAGTTGCTCTGTCACCGTCTGTGCGTCCACACGTGTCTGTGAGCTTCACCCCTGCTGTTGCGTGCACAGCTGTCCTCACTGTGCCTGGCAGCCAGTAGGAACTGTGAACGAACTGCAGGTTGAAGTTGTGCAGAGGGATCATAATAATCAGTGGGGAAAATTATGATTGCTCTGTACCCTTTAAAAGCTTTTGTCAAAACATGCAAAACTCTTACTGTTGGTTATAAATGCATAATGAAATTTAAAAATAGTGAAACTAACGCTCACTTCGTGCGTTGCGATTTGAGACATCAGAAACATTAAGAATGTGTTCTATTTCATTTTAAAAACTTATCGAGAGCTGTTTCAGCTGCTCTTGGCACGCGGCTCACAACGTGGCTGACATCTCTTCTCGGCAGCGTGCTGTTTGGATCAGTTTCCGACGTTCTGTTCTTTGCGTTTTCAGTGCTGCGAAGTCTCTCTGAAAGTGGCTTCAGCGTGAAGTGTTTGGGGAAGGTCCCTTTCTCTGCTGCAGCCTCGCTGTGTCACTAGGTTCCTTGGCTGCACGTCTCTGGTCAAAAGGCAGCAGCGTCAACGTTCCACAGCCAGCTGTTTCTTCCATAACTCCATTTACTTCGGATTCGAATTTCGTTTCCAGCATTCTTGTGTTTTCATTTCGTTGCTGCACTTTCGTCTCTGTTAATTAAGTCATTTTTTTGATTAATGGTTTTTGCAAATGTCACATGGATTTCTAACTTGGAGACAAGGAGGCAACACAACTATACACTTTGCTGCCTGCTTGGGAGCTGAGCTGCAGATGCCCAGCATCCAATCACCAACAGACTTTAAAAGAAGTTACATGATTGGTTGCAAATCTGCTATTTGTGTAGCAACCTGTGGACTGAAGAGCAAGCGGGGAAGTTCCTGCTTTTTGCTTTCACTCCTGTTTAAAAATGTACCATGGTGACTGAAATTTGAACACCTAGTATTATATTTAACTAAACCATGATAATGTGCCTATTGAAGAAGATGAAGATGACCTGGATAACGCACCTGTTTCTTTTTCATTGCTGTGTAATATTCCATTACATGATTGTAATGATTTCTTTATCCCTTCTTCTATTGAAGGACTTTGGGGTTGTTTTCAGCTTGGCTCTATTATTAATAAGGCTGCTACAAATATTCTTGCACCTGACTTTGTCAACATTTGCATTCATTTCTACTGGCTGAAGATTCCTTGACTTGCATTTACTAGTTATTTCATGTGAGCCCTGGAAAGTCTCTACTCTTGCAGAGCTGGGGACATCTGAGCCTCATCTGCAAGGAGAGAGGATTCATAGAGTCATGGTTGGACTGAGATGGGAGGAAGGGCCTGAAGATATCACCTGGTTTTGCCCTTTTCCTTCAGACCCATTTTACAGACAGGTAGACTTGTGCAAAGTCACACAAAGAGCTGCCCTTGTGAGGCCTGACTGCTCTGCCAGGATCAGCCCTCAGGTGCAGGGCTGGGGCTTGCCTCATTCTGGGGCCTCTGGGGCTCTTCCTTTCTCTCCAAGGTCAAATGCCTCCCCCTCCCACCTGAGGGTGGAGGCCAAGTCAGCAGTAGGGCAGGATGTGGGTGGAAGCCCTTCTTTCCTACACCAGGAAACTTACAGCAAAAGCCCAGCCCAGCCCAGGCGCCCCATTTAGTTCTCATAATTAGCTGACAGCTCATTAGCAGCTCATTAGAAGCCTTGGAAATGAGTGACAGTAACAAATTCAGTGCAGCCAGGCAGCATGGGGTCCCCAGGGCCCTGACCCACGCTGGGCTTCACGGGGCTGCTGGGAATGAGCTCGCCTCTCTGCCCAGGTCTGGATCCTCTGTTTGAATCCTCTTCTTTGGACGCCAAGAAAGTGATCCAAACCATCACCCAGTCGTCCCACACCAGTCACCTGCTTCCACCAGCACAGCTCCCGAGGCAGAGCCCTCAGCCACCCTCCCTGAGCTCCTCCCTGGATGGATGGAGGGAGCCTGGCTCCAAGGTAGGAAGGTGGACCCTGTAGCCTCTAGCCCAGACTGGCCACCACGGTGCCAGTGCCCTCCTCCACCCTGCCACCAGGGAGCTCATGTCCCCCCCAGTTTTAGCCTCAGCCTTTCTGTCCCTCTTTCTGTCTCAGTCTATCCCGTTCTTCAGTGTCCATCTGGCACCTACCCTTTGTCTTTTGTTGGGCTCAGTCTGAAGTAGCCACAAAGATCCATCAGACAAAATCCATCCCCAAAGTACTCTTGGTGCAGCAGGGAAGGGGACAACTGTGGTCCCCTGTGAGAAGGACTGCGATGGAGCAAGCACTGCAGACATCTCCAAAGAGGGACCCCAGTGTGCCCACAGAGGGGCTGTCAGGCGGGCTCCCGGGAGGAGGCGGCATGGTGCAGCAGGAGCAGGAGCAGGAGCAGGAGCAGGCTGCTCTGTCCCTCTGTCCTCCTGCGGCCCTCCAGCTTCTCCCATTGCAGCCCAGGCCCTCCCTCCCCACAGCCAAACCCCTCCTCCTCCTGGCCTCAGCCATGCAGAAGAACCCAGGCACAGAGGACAGAGGCTGGGAGCAGAGTCAGCCCCAGGGAAAAGGCGAGGGCTTGGGGGACAGGGAGGGATGGAGGGTCTTCTCCCAGAAGGGGAGGGGAGAGGAGCAGAGAAGAGGTTGGGGGTCAAATGGGAGGTGCCAAGTTCCGCACTGCCAGGTGGCCCAGCCTGCAGCAGGCAGGTGGCCCAGGGCAAGCGGTTTCATCCCCGGAATTCCTCTCTCTGCTCTACCAGGAAGCCCTCAAGGTGGGGCCTCACCACTGTCTGTGTGGAGAACAGGGGCTCCCACTGTGGCCACCAAAAGTCAGGGGCCTGTGGGGGAGTCCTGGACCCCAATCCTGAGCTCCTAGCTCCACCTCCGGGCAGCCATACATCTGCCACAGGGATCGATGGGAAGTCATTATCACTGCCACATGTTAATGACACCAATTAATTCCCCATCTGTGGGTCCAATGCAGCCTTCAGCACTGAAGGTTAAAGGGAGGGGACTGGCTCAGGGTAAGTTTCCCCAGGGCTGACAGTTACAGGCCTGTTTTGTAACTTGTGAGTCTGAGGCCTTGTATTTGCGGCTGTGCAGCGTGTGGCCATGTGTGTGGACACACATGTATTGTCTTGCATGTAAAGAACATGTGGACACACTTGCCCTGCTTGTGCCCGCATCGTGTATATGTGGATAAAATATAAATTTTGAATGTTATGTGAATGAAGTACTGTGTGTCCCTTCTGTGTGCCTTATTTGTATACAAAGTATGTTTATATAAATTACGCTTTGACATTAGTTTGTTAACAATGGAAGGTTTACAAGGACTGTGTGTGCGCAAATCCTACGCCCGTGAGTACTGAGGTCATGAAGTAGTTGCGTCCTGTAGATTGTGTGTGGGCACCTGGGTGCACGTTCTGTGGCCGTGTCATTATTGTACAGATGTGTACCAGTCTCTGCTTCTTTAGGAACTGAGCTACTATCCTTGAACTCAGGATTCTAAAAGTCGACCTCCTTGTACTATAACATGGGCCTGATGGTGCCTGACCTTCAGCTGGGTCTTGAAGGATGAATAGGAGTTCGCCCAGGAAATGAGGAGGGAAGGACACTAGGTTAAAGATGCCGTGCCAGCAGAATAATAACAGCAAGTGCTTCCGTTGCACTGGCACACTGCAGGTACTGTTCTGTGCACGTCACACACATTCACACAACCTTCACAAGTTAGCGGGAAGATGAGTTATACACATGGGAATACCTTGCGGGAAGACACAGTTTGAAAGGGGTACAGACGCACAGTGACATCCACACATTGCCACACGCACACTGACATGAAGACACACCACCACACAGGCACACACTCATGCCCAGGCTGTGGCCGGGTTGCTCAGCTATCTGGAGTGCCCTAGCTCAGCGCTCGCTTCTTTGGGATGGTGGGAGAGGAGGGCAATAAGCACAGATGGAGGGGGGCAGAGGGTAGTGACTGAGGGTGGTGCCCATCTCGGCCAAGAGACAGAGGGCAGGATCCTCCCTACCCACTGCACCCAGAAAAGTGGATCTGCTCCCGAGATCTCGCTCAACCTCATTTACTCTATCAGCTACGGGGGAAGAATGCTGTCCACCCCACCCCACCTGTGGATTAGGCTCTGGGAAATGGGAGCCCCTCATCCCCTCCTCCTTGAGGGCCAGCAACTCCCAAATTTCAAAATGAGGACACGGAAAACTGCTTCCTGCCCCTGCACAATGCCTGAGGAGGCTCCCTGAGGGCCAGGCTGTCCCTGGCCTGTGCCCTCAAGGTCACGCTGTGCCCCAAACCCCCCTTCACCCCCCAGAAGGCCCAGGACGGGCAGGCTGCTGGCCTGTTGGTGCCAGACGCCTGGCCTGCTGCCTCCCCTGGGCTCTGGCTCTTGTTAATTAACAGAACGCCATTGTGAATACTAAAGAAGAAATTAGCACATGTCAGTCATTTCCGGTGTTTATAGATTTCCTCAATCCATCTTTCATTATTAACCCTTTCAGTTCTGATGCCCTGCCCCAGTGGCTGGGTTCCCACTGCCTCTGGATGAAAACCTGGCCCTGCCCTCAAGGAGCCGCCTCTGCTTGGTTTCATTTCCCTGCTTACAAGTGGCTTCCATTCATCTCAGGATCGAGGAGTCCCACGCCCCTCCGCCAGCCCAAGACAAGGAGTGGTCGGATGGAGACATGAGTGTGCACTTTCACCATTAGGGCCCCATCCAGGGGCTGATGGAAAGCTGATCACCCAAAGGAGCACCCTGCAGAAATCATCACAGAGCTGTCTATCACAGCAAAAGCCCCAGCAGCCTGTGTGGGCGCCACGGCCACAGAACGACCAGGATTTGGATCTGTATTGGTGGATCGGGGGAAGTGGTCTTTATACACTGTTTATAAGACCTCTGCTTCCTTAACTTATTAAATTCAGAATTCCAGTGCTTGGGAGCTCCTGAGAGGCTGGGCCCAGCAAGACCCCAGGACCAGAGCCAGGGTAGCAACCGCCACCCCCTGGACAGCTGAGGGGTCACTGCCCTCAGGGCCTCATTAGTTGCAGAGGCCAGAGACGCTGGGCCTTTAACCTGCGTGGTCAGGTGAGGAAGGGTGAGGAAGGCTGTGGCAGCCAGGCTCTCGCTGTGTTTCTGTTTCTTGCGAAGGGAAGTCCATGTATTCCCTCTGCGTTTCTCACTCAGGTGGGGCAGCTTTAAGCAGAGGCCCTCTCAAGTGCTCCAGCCGCAGCTGTGGCCAATGCTGGCAGAAGAAACCCCTCCTATTGACACAGTGGCACACGCCTGTAACCCCAGCTGAGGCTGAGGCAGCAGGAGGATCACAGGTTCAAGGCCAGCCTGGGCAATTGAGTGAGACCCTGTCTCAAAATAAACAATAAAAATAAAAAGGACTGGGAATGTAGTTCAGTGATGGTGTGCATGCCTAGGAGACGCTGGGTTCAATCCCAATATGGCAAAGAGGAACAGGGGGACAGAGAAGGGAGGGGTGGAGGAAGGAAAGAAAAGAGATTAAACCCTCCTGAGCAGGAGGGGTCACTTGCCCTCCTAAAGGCCAGGTCTGAGGATGGAGCTGGTCTGGGTGACTGGGACAGAGTTCATAGAAGAAAAGGCCAATTTGGTTTTGAAGTCTCAAAAGCTGAGGTTTTATACAACTCTGTGGCTTCCCCCAAGCACCAAGCAGAACCTCAAGGGAGTGGCAGAAAACATCTCTCAGCCCAAACTTCTCTATTCCTGAGGCCAGAAGTACTGGGTCCAGACCTCCAGGGCAGAATCTCATAGGAACAAATGCACCATCCTGAATATGGGGTTTAAAATAAAATCTACCACTAAAGTTGAGGATGGAGAAGGCACAGTCCTCATGTGAATGGAGGACTGAAGAAAAATCTCCAGAGACATTCAACCCAGGGCAAGCCCTGGTGCTTTATCAGGGGGGTTGGTTTTTGGGTTTGGTGACACACTCAGTGGTCCCTACATCTAATGACTAGTGTCCTCGTAAGAAGAGGTGAGCAGAGGACATCTGAAGCTAGAGGCAGAGGTTGGGCACGGTGGTGCACACCGGTAACCCCAGCTACTCGGGAGGATGAGGCAGGAAGATCACAAGTTCAAGGCCAGCCTGGCAACTTAGCAAGACCATGTCCCAAAACAAAAAAGGAAGTAGGGGTGAGGGTCAGTGATAGAGCATTTACCTGGCATGCACAAGGCTCCCGATTCCATCCCCAATATCTCTCTCACACACACACAGAGGCAGAAATCTAAGTGACGCTGCAAACACCTTGATGTACTCTGGCCTCCTGAACTGAGAGCGGAGACGTCCCTGTGGTTCTAAGCCACGGAGTCTGGGGAACTGAGTTGCACCGACCAGCCTGCTCGGACCGAGGGTGTGCACAGCCAGTGCTTCCAGAAGCTGCAGTTCGTGTTCCCTCCTGCCGGCCTCTTAGGATGGACTCACATCTGAGGAATGCCCCACCTGCTCACCTGGCTGGCTGGTCCTCACACACAGCTGAGGCCATGGCTGGGACAACTGCACTGCATGCCTGCCATTCCTCGTCCTCTGGGAGGTGGATCCAGCTGGTTCTCATGGCCAGACAGAGTGGAGGCCTCTGGAGACTCAAGCTCAGAAAAGGCATGAGACCTGTCCACAGCACTCTAATGGCCACAGCAAGCCACAAGCCCAGCCCCATGCAAGGGGCTAGGGGGATGGACTACAGTTCTTTTTTCTTTTTGGTAACAGGGATTGAAGCCAGGGATACTTAACCACTGAGCCACGTCCCCAGTCCTTTTTAAAATACACTTTATTTTGAGACAGAGTCTCGATAAGTTGCTTGGGGCCTAAGTTACTGAGGCTGGCTTTGAACTCACAGTCCTCCTGCCTCAGCCTAAGCTACTGGGATTACAAGCAATACTGCTGGAGGGATGGGTGAGACCAGGAGGAAAGAGAGCTGCCCAGGCGACTTCCACCCATCCTAGGAAACCCTGAGTTAAAGGAATGGGGACAGAGCTGGGCTGGTAGCCTGGGAGCTAGAGGAAGAGGGTAGGGTAGTAGTGTGAGGGCCAGGCTGGGCCCAGGCATGGAAGAAAAACAGGGAACAGCAGGAAGGAGCCACCACAGGGAACCCAGGACGGTCTGCAGCAGATAGCTCTCCCGCCCTCAGCACCATCACGGGGTGATACTGGCTCTGCTGCCCCAGGGACAGATCAAGTCATAAGCAGGCTCTCTTCACAGTAGGGCTCATCCCAGTGACTGAGGCCTAGCTGACACTAGGCTGGAAAAATTTGAGCTGTTGACCTCCCCTTGGGGATAGGTGTTCTCAAGAGAGGGCTGTGGCTACAGCTTTCGGGGCCCTGGAGGCTCCCCTTGCCTCTCACCTCCAGTCCAAGGGTGTGGGGTGCTCCAGGGATCTTAGCCCAGTTCCATGCCAGTCCTTCCCTGGCTTCCTTCACCTCAGGCCTCCTTAAGCACCCAGTTGTGTAAGCATCACAGGTGATCGTCCACACAGCACTCATGTGCCCCGGTTCTCAGCTGAGACCCTGCTGCCTCCAGATGATCACAGGGCCTGTGGAAGTCCCCGCAGCTGACTCTCAGGGGCTTTGCTCCCTCGCCTGCCCTCCGGTCCTCCTGAGGGGTCTCCTCCTCACGTCCCATCCCAGCCCCTTGCGCTCAGGCATTGTGGGTTGGGAGGCAGGGATCGGTGCAAGCAGGGGGCTGTCTTCCTCAGCAGCCCAGGGACTTGCACACGTTTCTTTTCGCACAGTTCCGGGCGCTGGCAGCCCAGGATCAAGCGCTGTTTCTGGCGCAGGCCGTCTTGCTGGTCTGCAGACAGCAGCCTTCCTTGGTGTCCCCACTCAGGTGGAGGGGAGCCCACAAGCACACCAGCAAGCTCTGCACGGTCCCTTCTTACGAAGGCACTAACCCTTTTGCATCAGGACCCCACCCTGTGACCCCATTTAACCTTAGTTACCTCCATGAAAGCTCTCCCTCCAGACACAGTCACACCGGGGGTCGGGGCATCCACTTGGGAATCTGGCAGGGGGCAGGGGAGGGGAGGGACACAAACATTTAGCTTAGAAGGGATCTTCACACATGGCAAATAGAGAGGGTTTTGACCGTCTTGAGTGAACGCATCCTTCTCACCCTCCCCTTCCCCTCCGTGCACCCAGGCTCCACTCCCTCAGTAGCTGCACCTGGACTCAGTCCTGCCAGGCGTCTCTCCTAGCTTAGGGACCCATCCTGGGCTATTTAGGAAGCAAGTTTGTTTCCCTTCCTAAGAGGAATTTTAACATAACATTTTCTCCATCACACAACGTGGGCTAAATTTGCTAGTGCATTTCCAGGGTCTGCAGAGGACTGCAATGCCAACCCCCACACGTGAGGTGACATCCACGTTGCAGAGCTCCCCACAAACGCTCACTTGCGGGGCTCACAGTGACGCTCGCTCTCCTGAGTGCTCATGGATTTCCTCAGCTGCTGTTTTGCCTTTTCACTGCAGGGCCGGTGCAGTTAGCGTCTTTGTTCTCAGAGCACTTGCTTGCTGACCCACCCTGCGATGTGTAGTAACCTTTATTGGCAGCGCCAGGGAGTCCAGGTGTAACCTCCCAACCGTGAGCATTTGAGGTCAGCGTTCCCACCGCTCCCAGCCCCACTGCTTATACAGAAAGAACCTCGGCTTTGGTGATGGAGCCCCCGAATTTGTGCCACTTGAGGAACTATCAAGGCAAATGTAACAGAACTACTATGTGACTTTCGGCTCACAGCGAACCGTTTTATAATGTGTTGAAGCTGATATTCGTTAATCATACATAAGCAGTTCACATGGGCCGCCAGCAGCTAGTGGTCTGCAACTTATTTACTTCAAATTAGTTTCCTCTAGAAAGGGGAAGCAGATCAGTGAGCCTTAGGGTTTAGGGGGTCCAGTCTGGCGGGTTGGGAAACCCGGTTTGAAGGGCACAGCCTCATCCTCCAGCTCCTGGGCTCCTTTAGAGTTGCAGATGTTCAAAAGAACAAATGCACTCCTCTCTGCTGCCCACCCCTTCCCTCCTTTCTTCCTGAGCCCGCCTTGGACAGCTGAAAAGAGGCGCCAGGGGAGTGAGCTGCCAGCTGTGGTTCTCACCCAGCAGCACACACAGCCAGACAGGGCTCCCGGAAACAGGGATATTGGTGGAACCTTGGGATCCTGGGTGCTGGGGAGCAGGGGTGGCTGCCACAGCCACTGTGCTTCAGGAGCAGAATCTGAAGCTGTTTTCCTAGTGTCTGTTCTCTCCTCCTTGATGTCCCATTTCCTGCTGAAGTTGGCCCATTAATCAAAACCAGTGACCTGATTGTGCCCTTTTGGACATTGTAAATTCTTCCACTTTCCCTCAACCATGTCACAGCCACAGCAAAAGCTAAAAGCTAGAGATGGTGTCCTGGTTGACCAAGAATGGCCAGTAGACACCCCATAGTCTTGAAGTTGATGCTGCTGTCTGCATCAGATCCCCGATATTCACCTTGGTCCCAAATAAGTTCCCCCCAAACTGGCCAACTGAAATATACCTCATTTCCAACCTCCTAACTTGCAGAGGCAGTGATGGGATCTCCACATGATTGATTCAGGATACACCAAGAAATGCAGGCCAGCTGAGTGTTTCCTCTTTCCCACTTCACAGCAGTTATGGGTTAGGGTTTCTGCTGCCGACCCTAGAGAATGGAGCTGGTGCCAGAGCTGTGTGTGGGTAAGCCATTGGATCCTGTGCCTGCCCTGACCCCATGTCGGGGTCCATCCCATTTCTACTCTGATGCCCTGCCTGGCTCTAGTCCAATGGGCACTGAGCCACCACAACCCTCCTTTCCTGGGCCTTGCTGGAGGGTGGAGAGGTCTGGACTCCTTAACCTTCACATCTCCTAAGATGCCTCCTATTCTCCCCATTATGGGCTCTGTGTTTTGAAAGCTTCTGCCACACAAAGACTTCAGATGTGCGTGTGGCCTGAGCCACTTCATCATGGCCAGATATGCTCTTTCCATCCTGTTCCTTGGCATTTGGAAATAACCTGCAGGTCTCTTTATTTTGGGGTCTAGATGGGAAATGGACCCATTGCATGTCAGGATTCCTGTGAAGCTTCAGAGACCCAGGACTGGGGCAGAGAAGTCTGAGCCATCTCTGAGGGTCCCTCTCCCCCACCCCACCCCACAGACCACCCCTTCCCACATACTTCCATCTTGCTCTCACCCCACATCCTACAGCACATACACCCCAGCACTCCCTCACCACCCCCACTCACTCTGCTCCACAAAGCCAGTCCACGTAAGGGACACCCTGTGGCAAGGGACAAGAGAAGGACCCCAGAGCTCAGGCTGCTGCATCATGCCATGTCAGGATGGGTGTCTGGGATTGAGCCTGGCTCTCACCATGTTGGACATGTGGCATGTTGCCTGGCAGCAGCTGCCACAGCCCCTGGCTCACCAGAACTTGCGCGGTAGCTAAAGCCTTGGAAGTAAAAGCAGGGGCCAGGATATCAGATGCAACACTTTGCTTTGAGGGTCACATCTGAACTCTGTTGTAGTAAAAAAGACACAGGTGAACAAGGGCATGCAAGAGCACTCCTGGGAACTCTCAGAGATGTTTGGGTGGAACTCAAGAATTTTCCTGGAAAAGACCCAGATTCCTGTTAGTAACATAGGAGGTGCTCTCAGGGCTACCAACCCAGGCATAGAGGTTAAGCCCCACCCCACACACCACGCCTGAGGACAGAGAGGTGGGCTGCCCATAACACAGACACAGATAACAACTCACACATGTGTGCTGGAGGTCCGGGGACAGGTCCTGTCTGAGGTTGCCAGGCCTCTCCTCTGTTTCCTACTGCCCTTCCAGCAGTAGCTGGGCTGCTAATGCATTCCCTGGCAAGCACGTCTATAATTTGGTCAGTACCTTCTTCCCTTTCAATATATCTCAGTGCATAATTAGCAAGACAGACACTTAAGGGAAACGATTCTGTCTTCTCTAGTAATCTCAGGGCTCTATGACTCAGATCCAACCCAGGCACATCAACACACTCTTTATCACCGCTGCAGGCATTTATGCACAGAAGAATTCTTTAGTGGCCACAGGGAGTCCGCCACAAGGACATCAGTAGGAAAACAAGTGTGCTTCAGGGATACATTGTCATTAAAGCCTGTCCTAGTAAACTCAAGCCCGATTGCCATGCATCCTCATTAATAGGAACACAGCAACACATGATGGCGGCATGGTGTCCAGAGCTCTGGGGTCCAGCCCACGCTTGGAAAAGGAGACAGACAAAATAGACTGGAGTCCAAGAGGAGCGCAGATGTCTTGACTGGAGAAGATGCTTGGTGGTGGAAGGATCGTCTTCAACCCTGAGGGAACACTGCATGGTTCCAGAGGGGCCAGGGAGGAGCAGACATCAGATAATGTGAAGAATTTTCTAGCACATGTGTTTGTAGAGTGGAATTCATCTGTCCTGGGAGCCAGTGAGCCCCCATCCTGGGAAGCATGTCATGGAGGTGGGTGGATGCTGAAGAACCATTCAAGCAGTCATGATCCTGCAGACTTCACTTGGCAAGGTATGTGGTCCACCATCTTCTGACTTCTTGCTGATGGAAGGGTATAGAATGATGATTTAGCTACTGTGGCCTTGCTACCTGTCTCAATTCAGATTTGATTAATCAAGTAATAGGAAGGTTTGGCCACCTCCTCCTTGATCCACTCTACCTTTAAATCCATCCCAGGCAACCATCTCTACTTCAAGGGCTGATAGGCATCTCAAATTTAATAGGAACAGATAGACGTCTCCAACCCTGTGTCCTCCACCTACTCAGTCTTCCCCAGCATGTGAAAATCCCCATCGATGTGGTTACTGAAGCCAAGGTCATTCCTGCCTCCCTCCACCTTTCTTCACCCTTCACATCCAACCCATCCTTGAATCCCATCCATTCTTCTCCAACACAGCTTCATGCATTGCTCTCCATCCTCTCTGGCCCCTCCTCCCTTGCTATTCTCTACCCACTCTCCATGATCTCCCTTTTGTACTCCTCTTTGAGTCATTCCTTACATAGAAGACAGAGTGGTCTTTTAAACACACAACCAGATGTCACTCCCCAGTTGAGAACCTGCCACTGGCATTTAGAATAAATGAGATCTTCAAGGTCCTGTCAGGCTTGGCCCTACCTAGCCCTCCCCCATCATCCTGGCCTTTGGACCAAATTCTGGAATCCACTGAGGTCTCTCCCTTTCTCCTCTGCCTGAAACAGTCTTCCCCTGGCTCTTCCCATGGTTGGTTTCACTTGAGCCTTCAAGTTCCTCAGAAAGGCTTTCCAAGAGGGGTCTCACCTTGCTATTATAGCACCCTATTCCTTTCCTAGATCTAGTAGTAATATAATCATTTTATATATTTGTATAGACTGCTATTGTGTCCCCCATACTTCCAAGACTATGAAGCTCTTTAGGACAATGACCTCACTGTCCTTCACATCATTTCACGTGCCCATCACAATGCCTGGTGCACGGTAGATGGTAAAGGTGCTTCTTGAAAATAACTGAAGCTCTCAGTCCACTCCTACCTGGTGAACATCATCTGTGCAACTCTGTCCTTCATGCTGGAGCCACATAGCCTGAGGCTGGTCACCCTGGAGGAAGATTATTTTGGCAGTCACCACACTGTTGCTCCTTCAAGCAATCATAATGCACCGTAGGTGAGAGATTCCTGCCGAGATCTGTTATGGCGTGGGGCATGTGGAAGTGTTTCATGGTCATGGACTAGTATAAAACATAAGGAAGCAGAAAGTTGATATGAAACATCAGTGATTGCATAGCCAGGGTCTCATGACTAAGTTCTGCACTGATGGGGAAAAGGTAAAGCTAGAACCAGGCAACTTCTTCTGCGAACAAAACTACTCTTGCAAAAAATAACCCATTTCAGTATTTTGGGGAGCTTTCCCACTGGAAGTCTTCTTTTATCAAAGTTCTAAACCAGCAACATGGATCCTGATTTAGAATTGCCTCTCTTCCCAGAACCAAGGAGCAGGGAGCTGACTGAGAGATGGGCATCCCAGGCAAGGTCGTACCACCCTTGGCTGCTGGTTTCATCTTGGAGCAGAAGTCTCTCCTGCCTCACACTATGAGTGGGTCTGAGTCTGCAGATGCCTGAGCTGGAAGGATGTCAGGAGGACAGGGGAAAACATCCCTGCACCTAATGTTGTGCTAAAGCAGTAAGTAATGGCAAAAGCTAGAGGCACACAAGTGAGTGAGCAGAGGACAGCTCCAACAGCTGGCTCTGAGCTCCACAGAGCTACCCACACCACCTGAAGAAGAAATATGGGAAATAGAAATGTTACAGTGACTCTCAACCCCAACTGCACTGATGCGGGAATTGCTTCTGGGAAGCATCAGTCTATCATATCTGCACAGAAAGGGCCATCCACCTGCGTACCTGAGGAGGAAATGGAGCTTCTATTCTCTGGTCAAAAACCAGAGGGGGAGACTGGAGCAGTGGTTCAGTGGTTATGGTGCTTGCCTGGCATGCACGAGTCCACAGGTTCGAACCCCAGCACCATGAACACAACTAAGCGTCGGAGCAACGAAAGCCACATGAAAAACTAAATAAACTGACTCTCTGTCACACACACACTCACACTCTCTCTCTCTCTCACACACACACACACATACACACACAGTCCTTCTCTCTTAAAAAAAAAAAAGTTTCAAAGGCTGCTAAAGACTGCTCCAGACAATGAATGACCAGTGAAAGCACTGAGGATTTATTTTTATCATACAAAGTCCTTCAGAATGAAGCCTTCCCTATTTCACGTTGTTAGGTCTTACTCAAATTTTCAGCATGCTAAATAATCCTACTTTACTCTGTAATCTCAGATCTCAAACTTGCTGATATTACCACTCTGGGAGACAGAGGTGTACATGAGCCATTGACCTTTTGAAACTCTGGGATCAAACTTTATAGCAGTCTGAGGCCTAAAGAAGAGGAAGCAAAGCCACCAATGCCTTGAGAGGCATGCAGCGCTGCAGCAGCCTTGAGCCAGCGGCTGGGCTCAGATCCTGGTTCTGCTACTTCTTAGCTATGTGACCTTGGACAAATTTCTTTATCTCTCTGTGCCTCAATTGGTTCCTCTGCAGAGATAAAAATAGTGCCATCTTTGTAGGTTTGTAGGTAGGTTGTTGTAAGGATTAAAAGAACTAAAACACATAAAGGGCTTAGCATGGTGCCTGCCAAGCAAGAGCTCTGTAAATGTTATTGTTACGTCATCACTCTGAAGAGAGGCTCTAGTTGAAAGACAGACTAACACTAATACAATCCAAATCCCCCTTACAAGAGGACGGTGATGTCGGGTGAACTCTGTAAATCAGCGCTAGGCCCAGGACATGCAAGTGGCCACCTCCACACAAGGTCTCTTCTTCAGCTGCCCTCCATCTTGCATTGGCCCCATCTTGCCCCTTGGGCATGCTGGAAATGCTGGAAATGTTGGAAATGCTGCTTCTTGGACTTTCCAACTGCTCCTGTGGCTGGAAACAGCCTTCTGGGGTGATAAGGAAACTCTTTCCTGAACAATAGCTTAGTTTCAGGATCTTGCCTGCAGAGAGAGTGAGGGACTGCTTCAGTTCCCCAAGCGCAGGGAGATGTGTGGGCCCTCTGTTGGTGCCATGGCTGGGGTGTGAAGTGCGGCACAATCTAGTTAGGAGAGGACGAGTGGAAGAGCGCTGGGGCAAGGGGGCTGCAGTGCATCTGTGGCCCCATCTTCAGATGCAGCGAACGTGGCAGGCCAGAAACCACTGCCTCTCTAGGCGAGGCGGCCCTCTGAGGTCTTCGCTGTATTCCCAGGGTCCAGCTAAGGTGTCTGGATGGCACCAGGCAGCAGGAAGAAGGTCTCTGAGATTGCAGCAGTGACACTGCTTTTCCAGTGCTCCACTGCAGACTCTGTGCTGCCGCCCAAAGAGAGGCTGCTGGGCAGAGGTGGGAGGCCCCGCAGCTCCTGCTGTGGGCTGCTCCCAGTCATGCAGGGAAACATGGAGAATTGACACAGCCAGAATAGAGTTGATTATGCCAGCAACTGAGGAAGGCTGACACAAAGACGCAAGACAGCCACTGAACACTGCTTTCCTTTGAAGAACAAAGGCAGAGAAAATGGGCTCACCAATGAGAATTAAGTGATAACAACTCACCGAACAGAAATAGAAAATCAGTTCGAAGCCAGCTCACTCAGAAAAATACAGGATCCTGAAGAGTAAAACCGATCTACATGAGACCTTTGAAGAGTGGGAATTTTACTTTAAAATGCTTTCATGAAGTGATTCTGGTGCTTGCAGAGATGAAGCAAAGGCAAAGCCCAGGGAGACCTCCTGCCTTCAGGCTGCCTGTGCTTCTGTCCCAGCATAACAGGTCCCCCAGGAAGCCTCTCAGTGAGCCCTCAAC
>PVKS010002382.1:64947-119483 GCA_004027875.1 Aplodontia rufa | reverse complement strand
AGTAATCCACCCAACAGTATTGATTAGGGCAGGAACATTTCATCATATCATTGGAAACCCTACCTTGCCCTTTAAAATAAACTTCTTGTTTTAAATTTTAATCAGAGAGCTGAACAAACTATTTGCCGTTGTTCAACAGAAATAGTTCAAAATTAACAGCCTGGTTTATATCACCTGTGTACTTAATTCTATTTGTTTTAAATTCCTGAACTCATTTACTAAAGGGAAAACTAATGCTGGACACTGTGCTAGGTGTTTTCTTATAATTTTAGGTGATTTGCAAACTTAAGAGATTAGACTCTTTTTTTCTTAGGTTCATATTTATATTGATAAGTGAGCCCCATAATTTTATTGATGGTTTTCTTCGTCTCTTCTACTGACAAAAGGAAATCAATCACAAAATACACAGCAGGAGATTATGTCCCAGCATAAATGCTGATGCATTCTAGGATTCTGGGATTTCTTTTTTTCTTTTCTTTTCTTTTTTTCCCTTGAGCATAAGAGTAGGATTTATTCAAGCATGAACAGAAACTCCCACAAGGCGAGAATGGACCTGATAGGGGTTGCCTTTTGAGTGTGCTAGCCTAGGGTTTATATAGCACTTGGATCGTTGCTCTTGGTTCAAATTTATGCTAATCAGGTTTAGAAAATTAATAATGCTATTGGTTAACTCTTGAGTCTGAACTTCCTTTCAGGTTTTCTCTACTTCCGTTTTCTTGGCACTTGCTTGCAATCCCAGCTTCCCATGAGATTGAGGTTGGGAGATCAATCACAGATGCTTGGGGGTTCAGGGCTGCCACACTGTGTAGGGCTCCAGGATTTCTGAAGCCCCCTTAGATCATAACCAGGAAAAATTCACATGATGGCAGATGCAAGGTTTCCCTGTTGAAAGGCCTCAGGAATGGCAATGTGCTTGCAAGGAAGAGTTGGGGTAATTATCTAGAAACTTAATTTGCATAAAACTGTCCTTATTTGGAATGAACCACAATGCCTATCAGGGAATTCGCATCCCTTGGGAAGCCTGCCTTTTGGGGAATCTTCAAGAAGTGCTACATTATGGTTAAGCTGAAAATATGGTGGACCTTACATGTAAATAAATTTAGACTTCACTCCAACGTGGACCTTGAATCCCAGTTGTTTACCTTCTTTCATTCTCAAGCAGAGCTGCTTCAGCTCTTGTAAAGTCTTTAAATTCTCACTGTAATGGTTGGGAGATAATTGAACTGTGGAACTAGGCTGCAGGTCAGAACCCCCATCAAACCAACATTGTTATCTCCTCTTTCACTTCCATCACCTCAGTTTTAATGATGACAAAACCTTTTGTGCAATATTTACATCCTGCCCTCTGGTAAGCATCATATTCTTCCAATTTTCCCATATAAATACCCTGCAGACAACAGTTCTTTGACATTACTGTGACAACCAGGTCTTTGATACCCTTACCTTTATATCTGATTGTTATCACTCTCCCCTACCCAACATCCATTCCATCACCCACAATTGCAACCATTCTTTTGCCCATGTCCTTAACTGCCTTACCTTTCACAGAGATATGGACTGGCCTGCATTCTGTATCTTTTTTAGCTTCTTTCTCCTTGTTACAAAGGATGGTCAGCCTGTTTCCTAGTTATGCTGGTCTGTTCACTCGTGCACTATCCCACCTCTCTGTTCAGAAATTCTAGGCTAGCATATTCCAACTTTTTCTATATCATGGCACACACAGAAAAATGCTAATATTAGTTCAGTTCACAAGAACAAACTGGATGGGATTGAGGTATCTATGTAGGCCTTAGCAAACAAATGAATAAATATGCAACTAAAAATACAAAATATAAGATAAAACATAGAAAACGCTGATTTTGCTTGAATAGATGTTGAATTGTATAAAACTTCCAAGCAGTATCTTTTAAAATTTGGGCTTGCTTTTCAAAATATAACTTTTAATATTAGGCTTAAAGTTGAAATAGCTATAAAAATTTCCTAACCGTGACTTTTTATGATGATCTTTTTGAATTCTCAGTAGTTCCCATCAAAAGAAATTTTGAATGCAATAACCACTTAATATTTACAATTACAATGGACAAGCTTAACAAACTCTAATAGCTTTTTATCTTTCTCTCATTCAAAAAGTATAACAAAAATATCATGATAATCATGATAGTTCACAGTCCTTATCAGCATGAGATGTGATTGACCACATCTCCCGGTTGAAACATTCTCTCTATTGGCTTCTATGCCATTACATTTTAAAAAATAAATATATATTGGACACTGTATAGTTTAAAGTGAATTAATAAGGAAGGCACAATCTCTGCCCTAATGGATCCATAAGTGGAAATGCATTGAATAATGATAGTTATTATAGAAGTTTGAGTTCACTGGGGAAAAAAACACTTTTTTTTTACATTGAAGGAAAAAAAGCATTTATCTTTATTTTTTTGAAAGAGAATCAATTTTATTTAGTCTCAATTTTATTTAGTTTTTCATCTGGCATTTATTTCTCCTATACTTAGTTGTGTATATGATGCTGGTTTGAACCTGGGTCCTCCTGCTTGTCAGGCAAGCACTCCAACAAATGCTAGGCAAGTGTTCCAACTGTTGAGGCACTGCTCCAGCCCTCTATCATTTTTTTAATACAGTCTTTTTTTTTAAGGGGAGGTACAGAAAGGGAGAGAGAAAAAACACTATTTTTTTTTAAATCTGGTTTTTGTTTTTCCTTTATTTATCTGTGTATGTGGTGCTGGGGAATCAAACTTAAATCCTCACACATGCCAAGCAAGTACGCTACCACTGAGCCACCTCTCCAACCCATTTTTTTTTAAAGAGAGAGGGATAGTGAGAGAGAAGAGAAAAACAGAATCAACTTTATTTAGTTTTTTTTCATGTGGCTTTCATTGCTCCAACACTTTGTTGTATATGTGGTGCTGTGGTTTGAACCTGTGTACTTGCTCTGATGCTGGGGTTTGAACCTGCATACTCACTTGTTCCAGCCAAGTGCTGTAACCCCTGAGCCACCGCTCCAGCCCCACATTTTGTTTTAATTTATGTGAATTAATGAATACTTTAAACTATTATTTTATAATTAATTTTAAAAATGTATTGTTAAACAAGTGGGAATATCTTTTGATGCCCTTTTTGAGACAGGTTCTCCCTAAGTTGCTGTTGCTGGTCTCAAACTTGCAATTATCCTGCTTGTCTCTCAAGTTGCTCCCCTGGGTTTAATAGTGAGTACCCCCCAAAAAAGTAGATTTTGCATTAGCAAAATTGCTTGCCCCGAATGCCATATAATTTCCTTTTTCTCTACAGGAAAAAGAACACACAAAATTCATTACATGCCTAAGGCAGGGAAGTATTAGACTTCTGCCTTCTAATTTTCCTATAGCTCTTCTTCTTCTTCTTCTTCTTCTTCTTCTTCTTTAATTCCTAAAGGAATTTTTTTAACAGACAGAGGGACAGTGAGAGAGAGAGAGAAACAATTTTTATTTAGTTTTTCATGTGGCTTTCCTTGCTCTGAGACTTCATTGTGTACATGGTGCTGGGGTTTGAACTCGCATACTTGCACTTGTCAGGCAAGCACTGAAACCGCCGAGGCACCACTCCAATCCCTAGTGTTTTCTTCTTATAAACTATATTTAATTAATTCATTTAAGAAATATTTGTTGGGTCTATAGCAGTGGCTCTGTGGTTACAGCACTTGCCTGGTAGGCACAGGAACCGAGTTTGAACCCCAGCACTACATACATACTGAAGTGTTGGAGCAACAAAGGCTACATGAAAAACTAAATAAATTGATTCCCTCTTTCTCTCCTTCACTGTCCCTCCCTCTTTAAAAATTAAAAATGAAAAAAGAAATATTTGTTAATTTCATACTGCATGACAATTCCTGTGCTGCTACACAAATATGGTCCTGCTCTCAAAGAACTTTTATGTTAGGTGTGGGTTGGGGAGGGATAAAGAAAGAGAAGAGAAAATACGTACAGTTGTTTTAGATCATGATAAACGCTATGCAAGCAATGAGCAAGGTAACAGTGTCACTTTAATCGGGTGAACAAGGCAGGCCTCTGTAATGTGGTAACATCAACTGAAATCTGAGACAAAGCAATTCAAGCATCCGAAAAACAGTATTCTAGAATAGGAAAAAGAACTTAGCACATATTGGAACAATGAATATTAATTTCTAATATTGATTATCTTAGGGAGATATTTGGGAGTATGAAGACTACAAGCAAAAAAGATCACAATACAACTCAAAACTGTACTGCAGCGACAGAAGTATGTACAAGGTGAAAACTAAGGAGCAATGATTACTTCTCTGCAGTGTGTTTCAGGGAAGACTTCACAAAAAAGAAAAGATAAGGCAGGATTCTGAAACATGGTAGCCACCCACAAGGGGGAGAGTAGGGTTGTACAAGCTACATAAAAGGGAATAGTGAGTGTGAAGAAAGCAGGTTGTTTCTTATTTGTGAGAAGCTCAAGCCATGATTTTATGCATGATGGGAGCTATCAAAAGGTTCTCAGGAAGGAAACACAGGGTTGGGATTTGTGTTTAGATGGCTGACTCTCTTAAATATGTCTGCAGGAGAATAAATCTGGGGCAACTGTAGAGTGAAAAAGATGAAATGAGGAAAGGGCCAGAGAGACTCTGAGATGCGAAATCTGAAAAGTTTTTAGGAGTTGAACTGTGTTGGACTGGAATTGTTCACTGTTGCATCAGCAATAAAACTTTCAATGCCTGGTTCAGAGTAGGCACTAAATAAATATTTGTGGAATGAATGAAAGAAAATGAATGGAGGGTGGCTGGGTGTGCCCCATGATAGCTGATGAACAGATGTCCTGAGCCCCACATTCAAATGTAGTCTCTAGAGACTGAGTTTCAACGCCTTTTCAGATGTTTCCATGCTAACAAACCTACGTAATAGGTATTATTGCCATTCAGATGAGCAAAAATCTGAGGCTCAGCGAGATAATCCACCCTACCCGAAGTTCTACAAGTCATAATAAAGTAGACTCAAAAGGGTCTGGCGGCAGACACCCAAGTGGGAAGCTTAAAAATTATAAGTTCTATCTATCTAGCCTAGAGGTATAGAGTGAAATGGAATAATTCTGTAAAGCCTAAAAGCAGGAAATCTAATATGGTAACTGTCAATGAGGGCGCAAAGGGGGGTTCTAGAATGTTCCCGCCAGCCTGTCAAAGGTAGATGAAACAGATGCGGGCGTCACAAGGACACAAAGCCTCGGGTGACGGTCCAGGCAGCTGGCGGGGCCGGGCTCCAAGCCCACTGCCATTCCCAGCGCAGCCGCAGTACAGCTCGCTAGCGCCGCGGCCTGGGTGTAGGGAGGTGAGTGACGAGCAGAAGAGGGCGGGGCGGACAGACACAGGCGCATGCGCCTATTCAGAGGCTGCTCTGCGATAGAGGCCGAAGGGAGGTTGACGTCATTTCCTGCCATAGTTAGTGCTTCCGGGTCGCGGTATCTGGGTGACTCCTGGGCGGTCGCGACGCAGTCTGCCCCTTCCTTCCCTCCCCCATTTGCGGTGTCGCGCGGGTTTCTGTTTCCCTGCCCCCTCCAGGGTTCTCTCCGAGCCTCGACCTGTCTTCGCTTGGGCTCTTCGTGTGGTCGCCCGCCGCTGCCATCGGGAGGTGGGTGCGGTGGCTGAGAAAGCCCCATTTTTGCTTCCCCCATTCCCCCACTCACCACCTTCGCGCGGCCAAGCTCTACTTTGCACCTTCCGCCATTTTCCTGCTGTGATGGTGAACTGATCGCGTTTCGGGCCCCAGGCTCCTGGATCCTGGCGACCGCGGGGGACGCGGGATTTATTCTGAGCGTGTGGTGGTGAAGGGTGTGTGTTGGAGTGTTGCTTTGTCAGCAGTGGCAGGTGCGACGCGCGTTGAGGGGCTGGAGGATGGAGTGTGGGAATCGACGGGCGTAGGCCGGCGAGGGTTCCAGTCAGCTCCTTTTCTTTGGAATTATGAACTTGCAATGGTATTGTCCAGGGTCTTCGTCGGCCCTGAGAGTCTGGGGAGGATGCTGTTGCAGAAAACGAGAGCGCTGCATTTCTTTAATACGGCTTTAACGTATAAGTATTTTATTCGGAAAGCTTCGTCCATCCAGGAATTCAGTTTATCCTTTTTATTCCTTTTCGCTGTCTAAAGGGTTGGCTCGTAGTGGGCCTTCGGTGGTGAGCTGTTGACCAAGTAAATTGTGGAAGGGTCCAGTTGTAATCTTTGTGTGTCCCATCACCTGTTCTCATGTGAATTGTTTTAAAACTGAGAATGATCATGATCAACTGTTAATGTTATGTAAAATATACAATTATCTGTCTTCTGGACTTTTAAATCCCGAGGCATGGGTTAAAAAAAAAGCTAAACGAAAAAATAAAAATTATATTTTTGGAATGCTGTGCATTTTTTAATCTACGTGTTCGTCTAAGGTATTCGAAGATTATTTGGAGGGGAAGAAAGTTGGAAGGACATGGACTTTGCTTTAGTTCTCCTCTACTGGGAGAAGGATGTGACGTCTCTGTTATTCGTTTGGGGGGGGGGCGTACTGTTTTGTGGGAGAGGTTGCAGCTTTCCTAATTATTTCATTTTTCAAATGGAATCCCAGAAATGATTTCAGATTTTTCTTGTATTTGGGGAATTCGTTTAACAATTGAGTATAGGTTTCTGAAAGGATCAAAACGTAGGCTAATATGAAATAAACCAACTTCAGGAGGAAAAATGTTTTATGGATATCTGTTGATATTAATCAGTTGATAAATAGTGATAAAGCACTTCTTTTTCAACTAAAGGACCAAACTTCAATCCAAATTAATTAGTAGGTTTATGACTTTTTCATTTAGCTATTTAAGCCATTTTTGTTATGTAGGTACTTAAGATGTAATAATGTTTAGTAAATATTTTTTTGATTGTCAAATAAATGAGTAATTGTACTATATTATACATTATGTGTATTTACTTTGACCTATTGTGGCAGTTTCTAATATTTAATATTAATGTCTTTGATACAGGAAAGATGAATGGGAGGGCTGATTTTCGAGAGCCGAATGCAGAAGTTCCAAGATCAATTCCCAGTAACTATCATTAAGTATTTATAATTAGAAGCACTTTCAATGTAAAGAAAATTTCATTGCCTGAGTAACTAGCAGTTGGGCTGGCTTTCATGGGCCTGTCACCTGTGTAGTCCCACAGGGCCCCATGCTTGATTTAGTGCTCTAGCTACCATCTTGAAATTCTTCATTTGAACAGGGGTCCTACATTATTGTTTTGCTCTGAGTCAAGCACATATTGTGGCCAATCCTATTTAGGAGATGGTGGTGCTGAATTGTTTGAAGTTAAAGTTTGTTTTAAAAGTTTATAGGCCAATTGTTTTCATTACTTCACTTAATGTTAATATTAGCTAATTTTTCAGACTTAGTTTTATAATGGGTATTATTTTCCAATTTTCCTTGGTAAAAAGATATAGGGGCGGATTACATTCCAACAGAGGAAGAAAGAAGAGTCTTCGCAGAATGCAATGATGAAAGCTTCTGGTTTCGATGTGAGTTCAGTTTTCAATCAGCATAATTTTTAATTTAATTTTTTTGGTGCTGGGGATTGAACCCAGGGCCTTGCACATGCTAGGCAAATACTGTACCACTGAGCTACATCCCTAGACCTTAACATAACTTGGTTCAAAATCTGTACCTGCAATTTTGACCTGAATTTGTATTTTGAAATTATAATACTCTCATATAGAATATATGTGCTTTAGGCATAGAGTGTTATTCCTAAAACAGGTTGATAAATAAATAGAAGTGTGCACATTTTAAAATAATTATTTCCAGAATATTTTCAAAATCTTGAGGTAATTTTGTCAATAATAATAGGAGTAGCTAGCATTTATTTAGTGTATTTGGATTATATAAAAACAACTCATTAGGGTTGATAACTATTACCCTCACTTGACAGATGAAGGAATTGAGGTTTAGAGATGTTAAATGAGTTAGCTAATGTTATACAGCTGGTGAGTAATGATATCTGAATTTGGAAGTCAGGTCTGTCTGAAACAGAAGCTCATGACTTTAACTCTTTAACCATCACATAATAAAAACTGGTTAGTTTCCTTTTTTTTTTTACTGTGCAGTGTTGCTATACTACCAACTTTTGATTTCTGACTAGAGACCTTATATATCAAAATTCTATTTTTTTAAATACAGAGAATATTGTAAATGCATAAACAAAATCATGCTTTAACTTGAGACTGCATCTTTGGCAATTTCCATTCTATCAAAAAGGCAGAATGATCTTTAAAAGGGGATTGGGAACTGAAACAATTTATGTATTTTCAGCCTGGTATATATGCTTACAGTATACAAAGTACTTGTTTGAAAGATAGGTTTATGAGTAGTTTTATGAGGTAGTTAGGCAGAGTTAACACATGAAACATAAAGATTATGTGTATAACTGTAATAGGAATTTAAGTAGAGATAAATTTATTATAATGAGCCAAAGCAGAGTCTGCAAATTTGATGTGTTAGAATCTTGCAGCTGAACTTTTGGAACAGAAGTCTTTCATTGAGGATAGAAAATAAAATAACAGGTTAAAAGGTTTGATTGATTATATGTTTTAGGTTCGTGGGCATAGAGGTTGATATTAATGTTTGTTTAAGAAACCTTAGTGTGCTGGATGGGTTAGAAGGATGAGAAGTTGTACTTGGTGAAATCTCTTAAGAGCGTATGTAGTAACATGGGCGTATAGTCATTGAAAAGCTATAGTTGAATACATTATTATTGACCTTGAAGAAGATGGTCTGACAAGAAAGGTTTTTTTCTTTTTCTTTCTTTTTTTTTTTTTTTTTTAGGGAAGGAGGGAGAGAGAGAAAATCAATTTTATTAATTTTTTCATCTGGCCTTTGTTTTGCCGACATTAAGTTGTGTATGTGGTGCTGGGGTTTGAATCCAGGTCCTCGAGCATGCCAGGCAAATGCTCCAACCACTCCAGCCCAGATATTTTTTAATTTTAAAAAGAGCACATAATAGGATTTTTAACAAGATTAACTGCAGGAGAATGAATGAAAAGAGTCAGTAATTTCAAATTAACCAGCATAGGAAACAGTTTTGATGACATTACTAATGCAGTTTGAAAGAATTTCTTGTTTATAGGAGAAAGTTAGTTTAGTATGGACAATTTAAGTTTTTGGTGCAACAGATTATTTTCAAGTCTTGTTGACTCAGGATTAAGAAAAAGATAGGACTGATAGGTATTTAGGAGTGTGGTACTTATAGACTGATGGCCACATAGACATTGTGCTGTGCAGACTTATTTCTGGCTGATAAATTCATGCTGTTGTACATGTTTATCATTCTAAATATCTTTTTTACTATTATGTCAAAAGTATATTAAAGGATAGTAAACTGTACAGGTTTCCCATATGTGCCTGCCTGACTAATCATAGTAGGACATGAGGCGTGTGAACAATAAAAAAGCTCAGTGATTTCTGTGTCTCTTTTCATCTCACGTATCCTTGTATTACAGAAGTTTGGTGCTATGGTCATAATGTACAATTAGATTTTGGTCAGGGGTATTATTGATTTGCCTAAAATTATTTAACATTATTTAACACACTCTGAAATAGGAGTCACTTAGTACAATGGAAAAAGCCACTGACCTGGGGGTCCAAAGACTTGGATTCTGAACACAGCTCTACCACAGAGGAGCCATCTCTATTGCTTAGAACATATAACTTGCCCTTTCTGGTCTCAGTTTATTCTGGTTAGAATGAAGACTACATAACCTTTGAAGTAACTTTCAGTTTTACCATTATCCTTTTTTTGTGTGTGAGATATAAAATAGAATACATGAGTTGAAAAGAGACATTTGGCCTAAACCATATCTTTTTATAGCATGAGAAGCTAAGAGAGGTTTGCAAGCGTAATGGTGAATGAAATAAGTAGTATTAGAGTCTCAACCTGTTGTTCTGCATTAAATGGGGAAATCATTGTCCACTGTAGAGATGGCTAACTAACTGATCACCTTTTATCCTTACATAACTCTTCAGTGCTACCTGTTGCAATCCTTGAACCAAGCTGAGCTGATGCTGTAATTAAAAGGGATTTGTCTTTGAAAAACCTTAAATGATAATACATGAAGGCATTCTAACCAGCCAACATTAAAGAAACCATTTTTCCAGCAAAGGTAAAATCTTTTAGTAAGTAGAATAGTAAGGAGTGAAACAATAGGGTTTCTGCAAACTGTCTAATGACAAAGCTGATGCCTTATTCCAAACTTGTGGATTTTTCATCATGAAATTTCTCTAATAATTCAGATGTCTTAATTACTTGAGTTCTTAAATTGTCCATATAGTTTAGAACTGAGTTGAGAAAAACTACAACCCATGGACCAAATCTGATTTTGTATGCAGTGAGCTAAAAATTGTTTTTACATTTTCAAATGTTTGAGGAAAAAGAAATGGTGGAAGACTGGTACATGTGCAAATTATAGGAAGTTAATATTTTTGTATCCATGAAGTTTTATTAGAATACAGCTGTGTTCATTTATGTATTGTCTCTGGGTGCTTTTACCTTAACACAGCTATTAAGGAGATGGGACAAAGACTGAATGGTCCACAAAACTCAAAACATTTATTGTCTGGCTCTTTATAGTGCATATTTGCCAACCTCTGGGTTGGAATAATACTTTCCAGTGTGATAGCTCCCAGTCATATGTAACTAAATTTAACACATACAGAGAAAGAATTCTGAGGTGAAGTTCAGAGGAAGCTAGGTACAAGTTTCCTAGTCTTTCCCTAGTGGAGTCACAGTAAGGATGTGCTTAATTTCTCCATCAGCTAGTAATAGTATGTGTTAAGTATTATCTACCAGGGAGGCTTAGTAGGCTCTGCTGGAGTTTTTTTGGGGAGCTGATCACATAGGTGTTCAGCATGAAAAGCACAAATAAACAGGTTAGGTACAGTGAGCCATTTACCTGTTTAAGTAAATCAGGTAAAGTTTTATGTAGGGTCCTCTTCCATTCAAGTTCCTAGACAAAGTTGCTTTGCCAGGTTGGTTAGCCAAGGACCAACTCCAACTCCCATTCTAGAAAATTCTACTAACGCTTATGTAGCCAACAGTGATTCATAGCTAGGTGTTTTGTTTTGTTTGTGTAGTGCTAGGGATTGAACCTAGCGCCTTGCCCATGGTAAGCAGGCACTGTACCACTGAGCTACATCCTTAGCTTGCTATTTTTAAAGTTATGAATCTTTTTGAAATTATGATGAGCACTTAGGATTTCACTGTCAATTAATAGTCTTAGCCATTTTTCATATGGCAAAATTATATTTAAAATAATTCTTAAGGGCATATTTAAAACATATGCTTGCTTATTTATTCTTGTTCTAGCCTCCATATGATCATGGTCAAATATATTTGTATTTTAGTTCAAATAGCGTAATACAGAGGTTAAACTCTTGAGATCTGATATCAGACAGATTTCATTAGAATCTGAGACCTGCCATTGAACTAGCTGTATGGTGGTGCAAGTGTCTGAACATCTCTAAGCTTCATTTTCCTTATCTTTGAAAAGGTAATGATACTATGCTGAACAAATAAAAAAAAAAACTAAGAAAGGTAGTTATATTATCTAACTTATAAGATAAAACATAAAGTGAGATTAACGAATATAAGGCACTGAGCATGCTGCTTGGAATTTCATCAGTACTCAGTAGTGATTTTTCTTATTTATAATTTGCTAATAGCCTGTTGTCATTCTTTTCTTCCCTTTTCTCTAACTTGGAGATGAAGAATTGGTAGCTGTTTTAGAATCTAAATCTACATGGTTCTTGAATTATATTGTTTAATATTTTGTAATGTTTTCTTAAAGTTAAAATGCTTCTTTAATTTTTTTTCACCGGCTGTGTATACAGTGTAACTTTTAAGATGCAACAGTCTTAAAGTCTCAATATGCAGTCTACTTATGATTTTGCTAATACTCATCTATGCCCTAATGAACTCAAGGCACGGTCTTCTTTTGTTGATATTGACAAGTTGTTTTTCCTTCTATAGCTGTGCCTTTGGCTGCAACAAGTATGTTGATTACTCAAGGATTGATTAGTAAAGGTAAATACTTACACTTTGGATTTATTTAACATTTTCAATATGTTATGTTTATTTTATGTTTGTTTTATGTTGTTTTCCTGATTTTTAAATAAGGAAAGATGATAATGTATCCTGTTAGGTATTATCATGGATGAATTTCCTCTGTCAGAAGGCTTTTGTCTCCACAGACCCACTGACTTGATTATCTTGATTTGAGAATTCGGTGTTCTCCTGCACATTGCTTCATTAACAACCTAACAGGAAAGTAACTAAAAGCTTGTGGATGGTGTGTAGGTAGAGCAGCAAACTTGGCCAGGTGTCTCAGCAGTATCATTCTCACTTAAGAGATTGTTAGAAATGCAAATTCATGGGTCCTATCCCTTTCCTAAGAGTCAGAATTTGTGAACTGGCCTTCTGGAATCTGTGGTTTAACAAACTTAGGGTGATTCTTAATGTACTGGTTTAAGTCCCCCAAGGAAACTAAATTCTTTTGGTTTAAATAGTACGGCATATTCCTGTGGAACTGAGTTTTACGTTAAGTATTAAATGTGTCAGTCTTTGTATCTTAAAAGTTAGTGGTACAAGTAGTAAGGTTACTCATTACTTTTATTTTGTGAACTATCAGTCTGGTGTATTCTGTGTCTGGGAAAGTGAGTCGTTTCCATATATCTTAAAAACCTGTTCTTTTAATTAATTAGCCTCTTTAAAAATGTGACTATGATGGGACATTTTATCTTTTCACAATAGCAGAATGAAGTACGTAGATAGTCTTAACTCCAAAACAGTACTTTTAGAGGTAAGTGGGAGGATTTAGGGAAATAAAAATTTAGTTAAAGAACTTCTACAGATTGTAATTATAATGTGCTATAAGACAGGACTCTTAAACTTGGAAACAACTCCAGAATGAACTAAGTTGTTCCATAGATGAGATGGGATCTATGTTGTAAACAAAACAAAACAAAAACACTTTTTAATCACATTACTTTGAAGGGAACACTGACATAGGGAGTTAACAATGGAGAAATGATATTGTCTGATCCTGTTCTGCCTATTTTATAGTAATCCAATGTGTCACTTAGTAATGATTAGAGCTAGGCATGGGGGCATTATTTATTTATACAAAATAAATTTAAGAGCTGCCAGTAGTTCATTTGAAGAAACAAATCTGTGTGATCACACACTGAATCAATTAGAAAATTTAAATAATTAATAAGAGGACTAAATTGTGAGACTCAAAAAGATGTGTTCAAGAATCTCTGTAGGGCTGCTATAATCAGGAATACTTTGAAAGAAGTGAATTTCGGAGGATGAACTGAAGTTACATTAAAAGAGAAGGAAGACTATATTAGGAAGGAAGGACCTGGTGATCAGAAAAATAAGCTTGGCTTGTGGGCACAGTCAAGAGACTGACATGGACAGGCAAAATCACTTGGGATGGAGTGAAACCTCCATTGACTAAGAACTAAGAGAAGTTATAATTTGGATTAGGACATGAAGGAGGAAAAGTTTTGGAGGCTTGGCGTTTCAGTGAAGGTAAAGACTTGGGACAACTTGAGAATAAAGTAGAAATGGTAAAAGGAGAAACATTAGGAAATGAATTCAGAATCCATCAACACATTTTGTACTTAATGTAGATGTTTGGCATATAGTATATGCTTTTTTTTAAAGAAAGAGGGGACAGCGAGAGAAAGAGAGAAGCAATTTTTATTTAGTTTTTCATGTGACTTTCATTCCTCGGACACTTCGTTGTGTATGTGGTGCTGGGGTTTGAACTCACGTATTCGTGCATGCCAGGCAAGTGCCATAACCGCTGAGTCACCATTCCAGCCCCATTGTATATGCTTTTGTCCATGGTATTCATACTTGACTTGCTCTTAGCTGCTCCCTACTTGTTCCTTACCTATTAAAAAGAAAGAACATAAAGAAAATTCTCTCTCCTATGCATTTCCAACTATTCCCAACTGCCTTGAATTTGAAGCCAAACTTTGTAAATGAAAGCTTCACTTTTTCCTACCCATTGCATTCTGAGCTATTAGTTATTCATTTGTATTTTGTTTGTTTTGTTTTGTCTTGTTTGCAGTATTAGGTATTAAACCCAGAAGAACTCTACCACTGAGCTACACCCCAGTCCTTTTTATTTTATTTTTGAGGCAGGGTCTCCCAGACTGGCATTGGGTGTGTGCCACCATACTGAGCTAACAGCCTCCTTGTTCCTTAAATTTGATGGGCAGTTTTTGTTCTTAACCAACATTACACAATTTTGCCCAGTTATTGAAACATATAACCACCATAATAGCACACAATTAAATTTTTTTTCTACCTCAGGTAATTCCTACTTTTTCATATGTATTTTGAGTATCTGATAGGAGCTATGCATATTTTTCATGTATTGCACTAAAAGAAAAATTCATTACCTTTTGGTGCTTATAGTGTCTTGTATAGGTTTTCTTTCTGCATTTGTCTTAGAAATGATGTTCTTTGGAGTGTTGCTTTGACTTTTAATTTATGGTCTATGTACTTTTTTGGCCGTGGTTAGGGTGCTAGAGATTGAACTCAGGACCTCATGCATATTAAGCACATGATTTATCACTGAGCTCTATATAGCCTTAGCCCAGTTCTGTACATTTTATTCTTAGCAATAATGTGAGCTTCAGTGACCATTTCTTGCAACTTAATCCCTGTGGTTGTCTCTAGCCTACATATGTGCTATATTATGTTCTAGTTTTCTCCACTTGAATGACCCTTGTAAGTAAATGCCCCTTAAACTGATCTCATTTTCCCAAAACCAGTTCCTGTTCCCCCCCCCCCCCCCAAGTCTGAATGGCATCACTGGCATCCAGGAATCCAGGGCATATCCATAACTTGTATCTCTTAACTGCCTTGTTTAATTAATGTCTTATATTCCAACTCATTCATTTCTCTGTCATCTGTTTAGTTCCATCTGCATCACCACTATAATTAAGCATCCATATTTTGCATTAGCCCTGAACAAGTCTGTTTGCCTCCATTCTTGCTATTTCTCCTTAAGAAAATGGACTGTCTCTAGCAGGGCCATGCATAATGTACATAATAGTTAACTTAAATATTTGAATGGATTAGTTAGAACCATCATGCTGTATTCTGTTTGTCTTAATTTCCTCTTTAGACTGTAAGCTCCATAAGTGGAAAGAAAGTGTTATTTACTGTAACATCTTTACTTGCTAGTATATAGTGTGCTTGTATGTTGTCACTGGTCTGTAAGTAGTCGGTGATACAGTGTAGAATCAACTTATAAATGAATCCAGGTTTTCTAACCATTTTCCAGTTTCTCCTTTTTATCATCCTAATGGTATAAATAAAGGAACCCAGGCTAACAGTATGTATTATTATTATTATACTTCAATTTCCCAAGATCTTAAGTATTCTACATATTGTTGATTCTTAAAACTTTGTTGGATTCATTAGTGGTATGCCTAAACTATCTTGTATAGGCTCCTGAGAACTGATAGCTACATTTTTAGCAACTTTGCAAGCCAAAGGACTTTTTGGTAGCTTTACATCATGGAAACTAACAGACATTAAAATCTGGACTTTTTACATGGAAAAATGGTTTATTGGTATAAAACTGGATTCATCTATATTATTGCATGTAGTTAATAGATTAATTATTTTCATTGCTATATAGTTTTCTGCTCTGTGAATATACCACAGTTTATCCATCCTCCTCTACATTGGCAATTAGGTAGTTTTCAATTTTGACTATTAAAGTTAGTCCTGGGGCTGGAGCAGTGGCTCGGCAGTTAGGACGCTTGCCCGGCATGCGCAAGTACATGGGTTCAAACCCCAGTACACAACTAAGTGTCAGAGCAACAAAAGCCATGTGAAAAACTAAATAGAGACTGATTCTCTCTGTCTCTTTAGCTCTCTCACTGTCCTCTCTTAAAAAAAAATAAAATAAAATAAAATTACTTCTGCCATGAGTAAAGTATCTCTTGGTAGACATTTTGCTGGGTTATAGATTATGAATATATTTATTCAGCTTTAATAGATACTGTGAACTTTTGACACAGTTTATATTTCTCCATTTTCATGAACACTGTTTTTATGTGTCCCATATTTCAGCCATTGTGGTAAATGATCAGTGATACTGATTGCATTGTGGTTAATTTGCATTTATTTGCATTTCCCTCTAAAGAAGTCTTGAGGACTTTTGTTTATACCTCATTTGAATATATCCTTTTTTTGTGAGTTACCTGTTGATGCCTGTTGTCCATTTTTTCCTTTAGTTTGTCCTTTTGGAGTTGTGTATATATTCAGGAAGTAGGTTTTTTTGTCAGATTACACATATATATTTTAATTACTTTTCCTCAACTTTGGTCAGCTTTAGTTCTTAATGTTAATAGAGTCCGGTTTATTGCTTTTTTTCTTTATAAGTGCTTTTTGTGGTGTCTTTAAGATATTTATCTGTTCCAAGGACATAAAGATATATTTTTGTTTTGCTTCTGCAAGATTCTTTCATATTTTAATTTTTAAGCCATCTGTAATTGTTTTTTAATATAGTATGAGGTGGGATACAGATGTAATTGACCTTGCACTATGCTTTGAAAAGATGACTTTTGGTTTATTGCAGAGTTGGCTTTATTGTTTAAATCATGTGACTGTATTTGTAGATGGTATCTTTTAAGTGTTTTTTGTTTGTTCTTGGTTCATAGAAACAGTTTTTTTTTTTGTCTATTGACTTTTTATCAAGCGATCTTTATATTCACTTATTCTTATAGCTTATAGAGTCTTTCTGGTTTTTTTCATAGTTCTGTTGTTACTTCCTGAATTCACTTGATTCCCTTTTGAATCATTTAGAGTTCTATAGGCACATGAAGTGTTAATATTGGCAGCTAATATTTAAAGGTATTCTGAACTGATTTTTTTTCTCCTCTAAAAATGTTACTCAAAAATATTTAACTCCTTCTTTAGGAATCCTTTCAAGTCATCCCAAATATGGTTCCATCCCTAAACTTATATGTAAGTATGATCAACACTATTGTTCATAGCTTTTTTTGCCTAAATTTTTAGCATTAATTTTTATCAAATGTTTTGACCATGTATTAGTTGTGTGGTTATATGCTGTGACAAATCAATTTGTTTTTGCTTTTCATTAAATGAGCTACTTGGATATTTCATTTTTTAGCTTCAAAAATTGTGAATTACTTAATGCTTTCCCCCCTTTTTTTATAAAGTATTATAGCTATTAGTTTGAAATTATTTTGTAAATACATAGTATTTTTTAAAAAGTTCTTGGGGAAAGTTGTACAGATGCTCTGATCACATAAATATCTTTAGAATTAAGCTTATTTTTAAAAATCTCTTTAATTTGCATTTTGCAATATGGCTAATAACAGGCTAAATTGCTCTTTAAAAAGTTATCTGAGGCTTTTCATGAATCTTCAGATTAGCCTGTCTTGTATTAGAATAAGATGCATGATGCAATGTTTGACACATTAATGAATAAGAATTCATTATTTTAAGAGATTTGTTTTACATAATTCTATTTTTAAAACAGTCTGAAATTGGTAAGGCAAATAGTATGATACCCATTTTACAGGAAAATAAATGGCTCAAATCCCTGTTACTAGGCTGGAACTCTCTTGTTTTGATTCTTCATCCATTCCTCTTTCCAACTTACCTTTACCACATTTTTCCTACCTATATTTAATAATTAGCATGTTAGAACTGATTTATACCAACTTTAATTTGGCTTATTTTCTTTAGGGACAGTGAATTATACTTGTAGAATCTATGAACTCTCAGTATGGTTTAATGTCTCAGTATGATTTAATGTGGTCCTTTTACCATTCAGGAAAGTTCAGTCTTTCTAAACGAAAAACATTTAAAGAAAATGCTCTTTTAGAAAAGTTTTTGTTTTTTTTTTTGTTTTGCTTAAAAAGGCCCATTCAGTCACACATTTTGTTTGATGTTACAATTAAGTTGCTTGCATCATGGGATACTTTGCTGGAAAGCTCTCTTATGTGAAAACTTGCCAAGAGAAGTTCAGGAATCTTGAAAATTCCCCTCTTGGAGAAGCTTTACGATCCGGACAAGCACGACGATCTTTACCACCAGGGTAGGCCAGATTCTGATCTTCACTTAAGGATTTTAATTGTTAAGGAAAAGAAATAATTAGATAGTATTATAATTCAGTGCATGAAGCATTGCCTAATTATTTTAAATAGAGTTTATTTCTATTGGGTGTACATGTCCCAGAATAAAAGATTTTTTCTTGGTTCAATTTGTCACGTTTGTTTTCTTCACTATATTTTGGGTTTTTTTCTTTTGAATTTCCAAATTTTGTCAGTCCCATCTCTTAACAGATTTCATCTTTTTCTTTTTATTGCTTCTATTGTTTAAAATAGCAAGATGAATTGAGCACAAAATATTTTTTTCTGAGATATGCTTGTTTTGATAATAGTTAATTCTTTTGTCTTTTTTTTTTAAAGAAAGAATCAATTTTATCTTTTCATCTGCTTTTTGTTTTTCCTCCACTTACTTTTGTAAGTGGTGCTGGTTCAAAACCCAGGTCCTTGTGCATGCTAGGCAAGTGCTCTACTGCTGAGCCACCGCTCTAGCCCTTCATAGTTAATTCTTTCATTTATTTAATTTTTATTTTTTGGTACCATGGATTGGACCCTGTGGTACTTAACTGAGACAAATCCCCAGCCCTTTTATTTTTTATTTTGAGCCGTTATCTTGTTAAGTTACTCAGGGCCTTGTTAAGTTGCTGAGGCTGGTTTTGAACTTGCAGTTGTCCTGCCTCAGCCTCCTGAGCAGCTGGGATTACAGCTGTGTGCCACCATGCCCAGTTTAATTCTTGATTAAATAATTTCAAAAGTGAACTGATAGTTAAGTAAATTTCTGATATAAATTGGTACAAGTGTTTTAGATAGTATATGTTGGATTTCATAACATTTGGAATCCCTTTGATTTTTTTTTTTTTTGTTTTGTTTTTAAACCAAATTCTGTAAATCAGGCCAAAATGAAGAATGAAAACTCTAGGCACAAAGTTGTTTACAAATTTAAATACAGAAACACTGGAATTGACTTAGTTCTCAGTGAAGGAGAAAGATTAAGTTATATCTTTTTAATAGACTTTGAGAAGGTATTTAAAACTATAATTCTGTGAAGCATTATGGTGAAATGGTTTTGATGAACTGAAAAAGTAGAATATAAAATTATCTTTTGGGGGAGGGGCCTTACTGGAAATTCAACCCAGGGCTTTGTGTGTACTAAGCAAGCACTCTACTTCTGAACTACCTCCTTGGCCCTTTTTATATTGAGACAGGGTTTCATTAAGTCACTCAGGCTCTTCGAACTTGGAATCTTCCTGCTTCAACCTCCTGGGTAGCTGGGATTTATAGGTGTGGCAACCACACCTGGCTACAAAATTCTCTCCTTAAAGAGAAGTATATAAACATTGGAAGTATATAGTAATAATGGTTTTGATAAATGGGTTTTCCTCCCCTGTATTCCAAACTTTATGTAATGTGGTCCTATTACTTCTCATTAAAATGAAAAAGACACTTTTTAAAAACTCATGTTAAAAATCTCAAACACCTAAGTCTAGTAAAGTGATATTTAACCTTATTGATTTTCTTGAGACTATGGTTTATTTTTTGTATGGTATGCATGGATAAATTAATTTGGGTAGGTTGATAAGTAATAAAGCAATTAATTACATAGATTGGTAGGTAAATTTTCATATCATAAATGGCAAGCAGTGTAAACTTCTTGAAGAGAGTGTTACCTGTATCTACTTTAGCAAATGAGTATTTATGAATTAATTCCTAATTGTGGAAGTAACTTCCCAATTAATGTGGGAAATGGGCACATTTATTGAAATTATAACTGATCTGAAGTACTTTTTATTTCTAAAACTTTTAAAACATTGTAATTATGTTCTAAGTCTAACATTTAGGAAATCAGATATGTTTTCTGTTTTCTCTGTGACAATTTTTAAGTATGTTAAGACTTTTTTACTGCTTTGCTCTTGTGACAGGAACAGATTTCCTTTTACTCCTTACAAATAGCTGTGTTATGCTGGACATGGTGGTGCACTATGAATCTCACAGCTTTGGAGACTGAGGCAGGAGGATCACAAGTTTGAGGGTAGCCTCCGTGACTTATAAGGGGCCCTAAACAACCTGGTGAGACCCCATCTCAAAATGAAAAATAGAAAGGGCTGGGGATGTTGTTGAGTGGTAAAGTGCCTGAGTTCATTCCCCAGTGCCATAATTAAGTTAAAATTATGATTATTTTAGAAATTCAAAATTGTTTTCAAACCTTTATGCTTCAGGTAGAGATAGTCTATGACTTATTTTTCTTACACAATGTGATACTTTTGCAGGCACTATTCTCAAAAGTCAAAATATGACTCAAATGTGAGTGGTCAGTCCTCTTTTGTGACATCTCCAGCAGCTGACAACATAGAAAAAGAGATGCTGCCTCATTATGAACCAATTCCATTCAGTGCTTCTATGAATGAATCCACTCCCACTGGTATTACTGATCATATCGCGCAAGGTAGAAACTTCTCTTGAAATGAATTTCAGCATTATATGGTCCAACGTATGTATAAACTTTATTTGATGACCTTTTCTGCTGGATATCACCTGTACGTTCCACCACCAGCCATCAACCTAAACTTATTGTCAGTCTTAATTCAGCATGTTTTTTCCTTTTGTTCATTTGTTTTTTCATTCATTCAACATTCCTGGGGGAGCAGCTGGTATTAGGCATTCATGCTAGGTATGGAAGACATAAAGATAAGCCTTGGTTCTTGTCCTTCAGAAACTCTCAGTCTGTGTTAGAAGATAAAGAAATATAAGGATAAATTACTAATAGGTCTCAGTAATTAAAAACACTCAAATTATGAGAATATTGAAGGTGTGATAAATTGTGCATCAGGAAGTAAGGGTTTCATGAAGACAAAGGTTATATTTAACGGGCTTTTAGCTTTCTGTCTGTGAGAATAATAATACTTACCTGCCTTACAGAACTGTTGTCAAGAGAAGAAATCCATGGGAGCATGCGTTGTGAAGTTTGTATAAATATTCATTTTGAGGATCACACATGTAAATGAAAAATCAACTGGCCTGGGTTTGAATTACTGACATTAGTTAGCCATGTGACCTTGTACTTATAGTCACAGAAAATAATTTGTAGTCCCTGATATCTGTTCAAATTAGATGAAATGATTGGCCTGGGTTTGAATTACTGACATTAGTTAGCCATGTGACCTTGTACTTAAAGTCACAGAAAATAATTTGTAGTCCCTGATACCTGTTCAAATTGGATGAAATGATCGGAAGCAATGCTGCACATGTAACAGATTCCAGTACTCCTAGTCCACAGTGAAAGGTGGGGAATTAGAAATAGGCTGTATAGGTCTACAATTCCTTACCTAAATCTAGAAAGCTTTGAAAACCAATAATTCCTCCACCCCCCCCCTCAAAATAAAATTTGACCTGAGGGCTGGGGATGTAGTGCAGTGGTAGAGCTCTTACCTAGACTTGTGAAACCTGGGTTTGATCCCAGTACTGCAAAAAATGAAATCTGATTTGAACTCTTTTGGCCACAAACCCTGACCAAAATGGACATAAGAAATATAAATATAACTTTACTTATTTTACCTAAAATGAATTTTTGTATATTTTATTGTAGAATCATTAATGTGTTTGCTTATTATTTCTTCCCCAGACCTGAGTTGGGTGGATATTAAGTAATATAGAATACATACTATAATATTTTTCTAAAATCTGTTAATTGAACGTGTCTAACTCTGAGGGTTTGGATAAGGGATTGTAAACCTCTGTTGAGCACACTATAAAGGCAGCTTTGAAGTGATTTCAGTAAGTCAGTAACTGGGGAGCAAATAAGGCCGAAGGAACAATTGGAGGGGTTTTTATTTGTTTAAGGTGGGAGAGATTTGTATCAATAGTGTAGGTTAAAGAGAAGAAAGGGATGTAATGGAAAAAGAAGTTGATTGTAGGTCAAGGAAAGTTTGAGAAGATGCAGAAAGGGATTTAGGAAGGTCGCAATATAAAAATGTCCACTAGACATATGGCTATGTAAATTAATTAAAATTAAATTTAAAATTAAATTTATTGGTAGTTTTGGCAGCATTTCAGTTGCTCCATGGTAACATGTTAGTGTGTCCCATGTTAGATGGTACCAGTGTAGAACATTGGTCACTGTGGAAAGTTTTGTTATTGCTTCTTGAGAGGGGCAATAGAAAGGAAAAGACAGGAAAGAATGGAAATTCAAATGATTAAAGAGACTTTGGAGTTTGGATGAGTTGTTGAATCTCACAATTCTCAGCTTCTCTATCTCACTCCTGAATAGCAGTTACAAGCAAAGACATCAAATTAGAACGGGAAAAGGGTGGGCAGTTTAGAGAGAGTTGTTAAAGTCACCATCTTATCTCCAAAGGCAGCTGTCCTTTTCCCTCACTGTGTCTCATTTTTCCAGTCTCAATTTCAAATCCATTTTCCTGTATTCTAAATATGTAGTAACTCTTCCCTTGTAATAATTTGCATCCTTCCTACCGTTTTCATTAGAGAATTCCATGTTACACAATTCATTTTCCACATAAAAGCAAACAAAGAAAAATCCCTTTGGTATCTACCCACAGATGACAGCAAGACCCAAATGTTAATATTTTTTGAATGCCTTTATGGCAGCCATTACTCACTGCTCTGTTTCCCTCTCTAAATCAAACTTACCACTTTTTCAAAAATTGCTCTCTACGTGAACCCTCCTTGGCTTCCTTTGCTTAATTCCAGGTGCTGTCCTTCCTTACCCAGGGTTCCTTCTCCTTTGGTTTAAGTCCTGTTTGTCCCCTTTCCCACCCCCCGTAGTTCTGCTTGCTTTTACTAGGAATGTGAAGAGTTATTAATCTCTTCAAAACAAAGCATTCCGTTATAGCTGTTAGATACTTGTCATAGGTAGTTTATTACAGTTATATTTAAAGCAGTGTTTTACATTCTATTCCTTCCAGCTCTTCGTAACTTTCCCAAATTAGTAAATCATGTTCTCTATACAATGTAGAATATTTTCATTTGGCTTTATAAGTAGGGAAAAATTTCCCTATTCTTATGTCTGATTTGTTTCATTTGTCAGAATTTCAGAACAAGGGGTTTGGGATTTAGCTCAGCGGCAGAGTGCTTGCCTAGCCATGTACAAGGCCCCGAGTTTGGTCCTCAGCCCTGAAAATAAAAATGGAAAAAAAATAAAAAGAATTTCAGAATAAATTTTAAATATTTTTCTTTTGGATTAGAAAAAATATTAGACCTGGAAGGAACTCTGGAAAGCATCTATTCAAGTTACCATATTTTGCAGTTGGGAAAACAAAGATACAGAGAAGCTTAGTGACTTGCCCAAGGACATTCACTGATTATCTGCAGGGTGGGAATGAGAAGTCAGGGTTCCTGAAATACATATTTCCTTAAGAACTTAAAAAATATTTATGGTGAAGGGAAATTAGTTCAAATAACTGTTTATTATTAATGCAATGCAAAGTGTTTTAAAAGCCCAATGTAAGATTATAATAGTTTTTCTTTACATTTTCTTTTTGTTTAGAAAAATTGAGTTTTTAACCGTGGCATATTAGAACTAATTAGGAGAAACTTAAATCCTTTGTGCTGTATCAAAACAGTATACATTTATCAAAATAAAATAGAGTTGAAAACAGTGTTTAATGGATAGTTATGTTGCTTGGAAAATTCTGATTGTTTGGACCTTTGAGTTCCAAATAAGTACCATCTATAAAAATTGAATTTAAAATCATTTAAATTAATACATTATTACAATTGTATGCCCAATTTGTATGTCTCATTGAAAAATAACTTGTGGTATGCTTTGTAAGACTTTGTAAGTAGTTGTTCACTGAATGTTATGTTAGCAACAGGAAATTTCTTTAAAACTGTTTCTATGGCTTTTTTTTTTGCTATTTATACATTTTATAAACTATGTTTAGCATTTGATCTTGTCATTCAGTATTAAAGAGGAACTTCATTATTTTTCCATCAATATTAACTCTTGGATAATATATATTATTCACACTTTTACTCTCTTTGGGAGAGAGAAAGAATAAATGTGTGGTTGGAGCACTTGCCCAATATCACATAACACAACTAAGTATCGGAGAAACCAAGGCCAGATGGAAAAAATAAATAAATTTGATTTTCTCTTTCTCTCTCACTCACCCTCTCTCTTTAAGAAACCAAAATCAAAATTAAATAAATAAATGGAGATTCCTAAGCTAACTAGTTGGCATTTCTCCCTCCTCAGTATTATATCTGTTAGACCAGAAGGGAAACAATGCTCACCCTAGTTAAAGGATATTTCTTATACTTTTCAGTAGTTATTTTTTAAGTATTTTTATTTAAGTACGTAAATATGGTAAATTAATTTTGAAAAAAGTGATGGAAGTTGTTTGTATATAGACTCTAGCATATTTAATGAAAATGTTATTAAAGTCTACACTCTGGCAAGTGTTGTTCAGTTATCACCAGTAGAAATTCTTTTTTAAATTCCATACACAGTATGAATAACTTGCCAGTTTGAAATGCTAGCATTTTAACCAGTTTAAGTTGAACTGTTAAATATTATGTTACTCATTCTTTTTCTGGCCTTGCTTTCGTTTTTAAATTTTGGAAATGAAAGCTTATAAGTGTAAGGGGATAGGTTTAGTAATTACCTTGGGGAAAGTAGAGTACCTTTGGAATGGCGGTGATAATCTGATTATTTTATTTTGATTGTAGGTAAGAAGCATTTGCAAAATTTAGTTGTTTTTGGTTTATCCAAATCCTTTTATTACCATTTATTAACTGTTTGTTGTTTTAGGACCTGATCCTGATCCCAACCTTGAAGAAAGCCCCAAAAGAAAAAATATTACATATGAGGAATTAAGGAATAAGAACAGAGAGTCATATGAAGTAACTTTAACACAAAAGACTGACCCCTCAGTCAGGCCTATGCAGGAAAGAGTGCCAAAAAGAGAAGGTATGATAGTTTAGTCTGAATCACATAACTTTTTAGGATTGGAAACTGAAGTATTAGTTTAAAACATGAATTATATTAATATGTGATTTAATTCTTCAGGCAATTCACAAAAATAAATTTTTAATAGTTATTTCGTAGTTATTCTTCCATTTTTAAGGTTTTTTTTTTTAAAGCCATTTTGTGTTAGGAAATAAGTCCAAACATTAAAACTTGACACAGTGAGACTAGTTTTATAATACAATGCAGAAATTATATAACCATTTGACTTTCCCTTTCTAAAAAGCCGTGGTGGAAATTGGTATCTTTTTCCTAACAGTGCATTTGTTGCATAACCAAATTTGGTGACCTGACGTTGATGATAGAACTGTAATGCCACTTCTGTTAGAATCACAGAATCATGACTGAGTAATGAGATTACTTTTCTTGTACGTTTAACAATACTTTTATAATTAATAGTAAAGTTTTAAATCAATTTTTTTTCTGTCATTTTGGAACAGCCGTGTAATACCCAAAGTAAGTTTTCAGATATAGGAGAAAGGAAGGGGGCATTTTGAATAGGTTTTATAGGCATTTCAGAATAGAATTTTGTTATTTCTTTATTAAGGAATTTCAAAGAATGTGTCATTATTTCTATTTACTACTTTAAAAATCAAAGGAGGTGCTAAGGATATAGCTGATAGAGTATGTGCCTGGTATATGTGAGGCTCTGGGTTCTATCCCTAGTATCAAAAAAAAAAGAAAGGAGGCGGGGGCATTAGGCTAGGGGTGTAAGTCAAAAATTGATGGTAGAGTATTTGTCTGACATACACAGAGTCCTGGATATTTAATCCCCAGCACTGGTGCTTTGTGGAGAGCCATATGCCATAAAGAATACAAAATTAGGTAAAAATCCTTAGTTGGGGGGCCACTAGGAATTAGGCAAGCACTCTGACACTGTGTTACATCCCTAGCCTCAGCCAGTTTTATTTCTCATTGTTATTGGTTGCTTCATTTAGAATTGCTTTTGTAACAATGATAGTACATAATAATCAATGATATCTGCATCATAATTTTGATGTTAAAACATCTAGTTTTATAATAGATTTGTAATCTTTAATGCTTATTGATGTTTGTCATTAAAAATTATTTAGCATAAACTATGCATTCAGTAGCCTTTTCTCTGTGCCATGTCAAGACTTATTAGTATTTTGTTATGCTAATTAATTGAAGAGTTAGACATTAGCTCCTTGAGGGGTAGGAAGTAGTGTTTTTCTCATTTTTATAATTTTTTTTTCTGTCTGCATAGCATAGTACTGTGCACTCATGTCAGTAATGGACTATTTTGGTTGGGCATTGGATAGTAATAAGATTAAGAAAAGGAAATAAGGTGAACCTGGAGCAATTGGTGACTTCAATATTTTTTTCTTTATAAAATGAAAATTTTTTTGTGCTTTATGAAATTCAAAGAAAAGACCTGTTATAAAAACCTGTTAATTTCTATGATTTTTCTAGAATATTCTCTAACCTAGATAGGAAATTTAACATTAGTACAGTGTAAATTTATAGGGTCTGCAAGTGTCACCTAGTTTATATGGGTTATATTTATGGTTATTAATCTAATTAGAAATTAAGACACATTTTAAGAACACAAGCACATATTCTGTTAGCTGTCAAGAGAAGCATCACCACACATTATCTAGATTCTAGAAAACTGCCATATATTCATGAAGGAACAAGAGCAAGGGGAAAAGGCAAAATGTGAGGAAAGGGGATATATATGTTAGTGTAATAATGAAATAGTTTGGTTTTTTTTGTTGTTGTGTTAAAAGAGAAGGACAGTGAGAGAGAGAGACAGAATCAATTTTTATTGAGTTTTTCACATGGCTTTAATTGCTCCGACACTTAGTTGCGTACATGGGTGCTGGGGTTCAAACCCGTGTGCTTGCACATGCCAGGCAGCACCATAACCACTGAGCCACCGCTCCAGCCCAATAATGAAATACTTTTGACATATATTTCCTTGAAAGGTTCACACTATGACAAATGCTTCTTTACATTGTTTATAATTACTTAGGTCTTCTGAACTGTAGTAATTCACAGATGGAGCCTGAAAAAAAAAGCTTAAAAACTAGAAATGAGAGGAACATGTTTCACATTTTCTTTTCATGTATAATGCAGAAATATTGGAAATAATATCCTTAAACTATGACAGCTTGTGTCAGCGATTATCCATAACTTGAAGACTTGACCATTCTATATTTTTAAAAAAATAAGATTCAAATGTATTGCTTTTTTTTATTTCTGGTAACTTTCATTTGTATATGCTATATTATATGTCACCCTACTACGGTATGGTAAAGTTGTAAAGGCACCCAGGCTTTGGACTTAAACTGACTGACCACTTCAAATTTCATTTGTTCTTGTTATAGGCTTGTACCTTGGGCAAGTTACTAGTACCTGTTTTCTCAGCCTTAAAGTAGGGATTGTGTTTATAATTGTTACGAGGATCAAGTATTTATGTGAAGTTCTTGATAACACTGCATTTATAGTTAAGAACAAACCCTAGTTCACAAAGATCTAGCCTACCCCTTTTATAAAGACTGACGTGCTTTTATTCAGATGGGAGGAAACAACTTTTCATTATAACATCAACAAACACAATAATGTCCTTTACTTATTACTGTTTGGAATCATCAATTATTTGTGCTTTTTTCCTAGTCAAAGTAAACAAATATGGAGATACTTGGGATGAGTGAAAAAATACATCATTGGACCTACTGAAGAGTTTCAATATCCAGCTTCATCTAGGTGGTCATGAATACCTGCATGCTTTTGAGCTTAGCAGCAGCCTTCATAAACATATTTAAAATTAAATCCTGGGTTTTTGTGGTTTGACTTATTACAGTGTTTTGTAAAACAGATTTTAGTGTTAATATTGTGTAAATGTGATTACCATGGGGAATGCTATGATTGATGGTATTAAGCCATGATTGTGTACAGTTTGTGAAATTGTTTTCATTTGCAAAACAAAGATACTCAAATTATCAAGAGACTGATGTTTAAGAATCATCCTGTGTAAAGATAAATGATTATGTGCATGTTGAATTGGGGTGAGTGGTAGGGAGCAAGCTTAATTTCAAGTATTTAGCTTTACATCATCAAATTATTTAAAAGCCTTTTCTCTAGTATTTGCTGTATTAATGTTTATGGTAAATAAAATGTAAAGAAATGTGCAATATCTCTCCATTTATTTTATGGTTTTATTTGTAGTTTGTTTTAATCTTTTAAGTACAATTATATGTTTTTTAGGAATAGAAAATAGTCATCTGTGACGAATGATATGATGAATGTAATTCATGTAGATAAATCAATACACAGTAAATAACTAAATGCTTTAAATCAAGTTGTATTAGCTTTCCATCACTAACAAAATACCTGAACTAATCAGAGAGTTTATTTTGGCTCACAGTTTAGGAGATTCCATTCCATAAATTATTGACCTTGTAATTTGGGTCAATGGTGAGGCAGCACATCTTGGCAGAGCAGAGGCCATTGTCTCACAACACCCTTCAAATGCACACCCCCAGTGAACTTGGAACTACCCACAAGGCCTCACTTCACCACCTCCCAGTAGCACCACTTTGAGGATGAAGCTCTTAACACAAGGCCCTTAGGGGATATTGAAGAGCCACACTATAATAATCATGTTCTCAAAAATTATAAATTCCATAGAGATAAAAAGTATCATTTCATTATTGTTTTCTAGTTCAGGTAAACTGAAAATGTCAGAAACATGTTTCAACAAACTTGCTGCAGATCATCCCAGAATTTGGTTTAAGACACAGTCATCTATTTGTTTTGGGGGGTTGAGGGAGTCAGGAATTAGGAAAGGATTCAGTGAATCACTGGGCTCTGCATTGCAAGTTAGTAGTCATGTGCTAGATGGAGCTGAAATTGGACTGCAAGAGCAGCTGGTCCTTGGCCTGGTCATGTCTGCATTTAGTTTTGGGATGTTGCTGACTCTGGATTAGTTGGGGGCTTTCATTGCACTGTGCACTCAGGGCCTGAAGATAATTTAGGGCCCTAATGAATGTCTAGAGAATTTGTCCAATGCTGTATTGCTTTTTGTGCACAACCTTGCCTCCAAAGTTATCTAAGTAATATCATTTCATTACAATCCTGCCTGTCAAAGGATGGGTATGGAGATTCCCTACTTCATCACATTTTAAAATGAACATGTGGGTTACATGTTGCAATCAGCTTTTCAGTCTATCATTTGACTTTAGTAATTCACATCTCTGGGCAAAATAAACTCATGCCTTTCCCCAAGACCTCCAATTTGTATCCCACTATAACAGCCTGAAGTCTGGGAGCTCATCATCTACTCAAGTCCAGATGTAGGTGAGGCTGCTTACATAAAGCTCCTTGACTTCCAATCCTCTCAGAAGACCCATGAACTTAAGTGATGTTATCTGCTGTGCTCACCCAAAGAAAGTTAATGTAATAAGCCATAACATCACTATTCTAGACATTACCATTGAAAAGGTAAAGTGAAATTTCACGTACCAGTCACCTACAGCAAATCTGAAGTCCAGCTAACCTCACATGGCTGTTCTGTGACTACACTCACCACCCGCAGTGGATTTTCTCCCAGGCTTTTGATCCTGCCCTTTTTTTGTTGTTGTTGTTTTTTCCATAAAGATTGCTTATGTTTGCAGCTGTGTAGCGTCCTCGGCCTACTTCCTGCTCACAGAAATCTGAAGATCTATATAATCCCTTTTTCAACCTGTGAACTTCATATGTAGTTCAATTTATGATTGGTTCCAGTACACAAAACCAATATGTTGGAAACAGTCCTTTTCTATGATGGGCTTCTTGTGAGATTGATGAACAGTATCTCATTATAAGAGGCCTTGGACAGGTTCTACAAGGAGTTTTTTTTTTTTTAAGTTTTGTGTTTTCATGTTTATAAATATGGCATCAAGGGGTTGGAGCAGTGGCTCAATGGTTTCAGCGGTTGCCTCACATGTGCAGGGACATGGGTTCGAACCCCAGTACCATGTACACAGCAAAGTGTGAGCAACGAAAGCCAAATGAAAAACTAAATAAAAATTGATTCTCTCACTGTCCCTCTCTTTAAAAAACAAATGTCTTGGGGCTGGAGCGGTAGCTCAGTGGTTTCGGCGCTTGCCTGGCAAGCACAAGGACCCGGGTTCAAACCCCAGCACCACGCACACAACTGAGTGTTGGAACAACTAAAGCCATGTGAAAAACTAAAGTTGTTTCTTTCTCTGTCTCTCTCACTGTCCCTCTCTCTTAAAAAAAAAAAAAAAGTCTTTTCCACCTTCCAATAACATTTTCCCTCTCTTTAATTCTTCATTGACAACCCCATAACACCTTTCCTGAAGCCCCTCTTATTGTTATTAACAGTGTTTTCAATGTCTATCTTCCACTTGATCCCCAAATGGAGGCCACATTTTGAGATTTTTTTTTTTTTTTTTGTTACGGCAGAATTCCACTTCCAGCGACCAAATTTTAGTAAGACTTGATATAAAAACAGAACTTCTAGGAGTGATAGAGTGATAGAGATAGTGTAGAAACCAGATCTTAGGCCATGGTATTTTGTACGGAGTGTGGTCTTACAGTCATCATGGAGACCTAGGAAACACAGAGAAGGCCTCTTATACCTAAATTTCAAACAGGCACATGTTCATTTGAGCCTTACAATTTACCTAAAGTGAGTCATGTTGAGAAGCCAAAGCTCAAGAAGATAGCTGCTCCCTGTTCACAGAGGGAGGGAAATGTTAAATTGTACAAAAGGTTCAGATACAGGAAGCAGAATTGAGGCCAGTACAATCTACCACAAAGATCATCAAAAGTAGCCACTACTGCTTTGAATTCTCAAGGCATTAATTTCTATCTTGTCTCCCACAGATTACATTGAAATGTAGCCTTTTGCACATCTTATTTCCTCCTCCTCTTCAATGGCAGGGGATGTCTTAACATATCACTGGATCCCTATGTCTTTTTTTTTTTTTTTTTAAAGAGAAGGATATACATAGAATCAATTTTTATTGAGTTTTTCTCATGGCTCTCATTGCTCTGGCACTCAGCTGTGTACGTGGGTGCTGGGGTTTGAACCCGTGTGCTTGCGCATGCTGGGCAAGCGCCGTAACCGCTGAGCCACCGCTCCAGCCCTGCTACGTCTTTTAGCATGCTGCTTTACATATATTGTAGGTACTGAAAAATATTCTTTGAATTAATGAATGAAGTTTTGGGCTTCTAAGTCTGTATTATTTTTTCATTTTTCCATATTATTGGTGCATTAGAGTTGTACATAATGGATTTGTTGTTACATATTTGTAAATGCACTCAATATAGCAATATAATTTGTCCATTATTATTCCATAGTATTTCCCCTTTCCTCCCTCCCTCTCTCTTCCAGTCTACTGATCTCCAATTTTCTTGAAGGTTCTCCCTCCACCTTTCCCTTATTTTCTAGCTTCCATATATAAGAGAAAACAAAATGCTTGACTTCCTGAGTTTGACTTATTTCACTTAATATAATGTCCTCAAGGTCCATCCATTTTCCTGCAAATGACATAGTTTGATTCTTCTTTATGGCTGAATAAAACCCAATGTGTACCTACCGCACATTTTCTTTAACCATTCCTCCATTGATAAACATAGACTGATTCCGTAGTTTGGCTGTTGTGAATTGTGCTGCTATAAATATGAGTATACATATCTCACTATAATATGATGATTTAAATTCTTTAGGATAAATACTGGGCCATTTGGTGGTTTCATTCCTAGTCTTTTTAGGAGCCTCCATACTGATTTCCATAGTGGTTGTATGAATTTACAATCCTACTAACAGTAGTGTTCTCTTTTCTCCACATCCTCTCCAGCATTTATTATTGTTTGTATTCTTGATGGCTGCCATTCTAATTGGATTGAGAATGATATCTGTGTAGTTTTGATTTGAATTTCTCTAGTTGCTAATGTTGTTGAGTATTTTTTCATATATTTGTTGGTCATTTTTATTTCTTCTTTAGAGAAATGTCTGTTAAGTTCATTTGCTCATTCATTAATTGGGCTATTTGGGGTTTTTTGGTGCTAAGTTTTTTGAGTTCTTTATGTATTCTAGATAATCCTCTGGCAGAAAAGTAGCCAGCAAAGATTTTCTCTCATTCTGTAGGGTTCTCTCTTCACATTTTAAATTATTTCCTTTGCTGTGCAGAAGCTTTTTAATTTGATGCCAACCTATTTATTTCAATTTGGCATTATAACCTTTAGACATTCTGTTGAGAAAATTGTTACCTGCACCTGTATGTTGGAGTGTTGGCCCTACATTTTTTCTCAGAAGTTACATAGTTTCTGTTCTAAGTTCTAGGTCTTTGAGCCATTTTGAGTAGACTTTGGTGCAGCGAGAGAGACAAGAATCTAGTCTCATTCCACGTTTAGATACCTAGTTTTGCCAGCATCATTTGTTAAAAAGGCTGTCTCTTTCTCCAGCATGTTTTTGGCACCTTTGTTGAGGATCAGATGACTACACATGTGTGAGCTTGTCTCTGTGTCTTTTATTGTGTACCATTGGTCTATGTGTCTTTTTATGCCAGTACCATGCAGTTTTTTATCACTATAGCTCTGTAGTATAATTTGAAGACAGGAATTGTGAGGTCTCCAGCATTGCTTTTTTGGCTTAGAATTGCTTTGGCTATTCTGGATCTTTTATTCTTCCAAATGAGTTTTAGGACTTTTTCTAGAGCTGTGAAGAATATCACTGACATTTTGATGAGGATTGCCTTAAATCTATATACTGTTTTTGATAGTACGGTCACTTAATATTAATTCTGCCTAACTGTGAAATAGGGGGATCTTTCAATCATAGCATCTTCTTCAATTCCTTTCTAGAATGTCCTATAGTTTTCATTGTAGAGGTCTTTTACCTCTTTGTTTATATTTATTCCTATATATTTAATTCAATTTAATTAAAACTTTTTGAAGCTATTGTTAAATGTGATTGTTTTCCTGATTTCTTTCTCAGCAGATTCATTATTTTTTTTGAAAGAGAGAGAGAGAGAATCAGTTTTATTTAGTTTTTCATCTAGTTTCCATTACTCTGACACTTAATTGTGTATGTGGCACTGGGGTTCAAACCTGGGTCCTTGCACATGCCAGGCAAGCATCGAAACCACTGAGCCACTGCTCCAGCCCAGCTGATTCATTGTTGATATAGTTTTTTGTGTGATGATTTTGTAATCTGCCACTTACCTCTAGCAGTCTTACAGTGAAACTTTTTGGATCTTCTAAGTATAGGATCATAGCATCCTTTCCTATTTTTTTTTAAGAGAGAAGGACAGTGAGAGAATCAATTTTTATTGAGTTTTTCACATGGCTTTTGTTGCTCCAACACTTAGTTGTGTATGCGGGTGCTGGGGTTTGAACCCATGCACTTGCGCATGTCGGGCAAGCTCCATAAACTGCCAAGCCACCACTCCAGCCCCATCCTTTCCTATTTTTAATCCCTTTTATTCCCTTTCTTGCCTAATTGCTCTGGTTAGAACTCTAGTACTATATTGAATAGGAGTGTTGAAAATGGACATCTTTGACGTGTTCCAGATTTTAAATAAAATGTCTTCAATTTTTCCCCATTCCTTATGCTTTTGGCCTTGGGTTTGTCATATATAGTCTTAATCATGTTGAGGTATATTCCTTAGATCCCTAGTTTCTTCAGTAGTGTTGTTGTTTTAATCAAGAATGGGTGCTGAATTTTGTCAAAGGTTTTTTCTTAATCAAAATGATTGATTTTTCTTTTTTGTTATAGGGGCTTAAACCCAGGGGTGCTTAATCACTGAAACACATCCCCAACCCTTTTTATATTTTATTTTGAGACAGGGTCTTGCTAAGTTGCTGAGGCTGGCTTTGTACTTGTGATCCTCCTTCCTCAGCCTCCCCAGTTGCTGTGATTACAGGTATGTGCCACCATGCCCGACAAGATGACTAAATGATTTTTGTCCTTAATTCTATTTATATGCTGAATTACACTTACTGATTTGCATGTTAAACCATCCTTGCATCCTTGTGATACATCCAACTTGGTCCTGATATATAATCTTCTTAATACATTATTGAATGCAATTTGCTCATATTATTTTTGCATCTAAATTCATCAGAGATATTGATCTGTAGTTCTCTTTCCTTGATGTGCCCTTAAGATGTAATTTTGGTATGAGTGTGATACTGGTTTCATAGAATGAACTTGGAAGTGTTCACTCCTTTCTATTCCAAGGAATAATTTGAGGAGCCATTAGCATTAGTCCTTCTTTAGTCTGGTAGAACGCAGCTGAGGATTCATCTGATGGGCTTTTCTTTGTTGGAAGTCTTTTTTATTACTGTTTCTATTTCATTGCTAGTTATTGGTCTATTTAGGTTTCCTGTCTCCTCTTGTTTCAGTCTTGTCATGTTGTATTTGTTTAGAAATGTATCCATTTCTTCTAGGTTTTCCAGTTTATTGTTGTATACATTTTCAAAGTAGTTTCTAATAATACTCTGGATTTCTGTGATGTCTGTGGTAAGTTTTCCTTTTTGATCTCTAATTTATTGATTTGGGTCCTCTTTCTTTTTCTTTTGGTTAGTTTGGCTAACTTATCTTTTCAGAGAACCAAGACTTCATTTTGTTGATCCTTTGTATTAATTTTCAGTTTCTTTAATTTCAACTTTGATCTTAATTATTTCCTTCCATCTACTGTTTTTAGAATTGGTTGATTCTTGTTTTTTGAGGGCTTTGAGGTGCATCATTAGGATGTTTATTGAGATTTTTCTGACTTTCTTATGTAGGCACTCACAGTTATAAAATTTCCTCTTAAAAGTGCTTTCTTTGTGTCCCAGAGGTCTTGGTATGTTGAATCACTATTTTTGTTTGATCCTAAAATTTTTTAAATTTCTCCCATTTTCTTCTTTAACCCACTACTCATTCAAGAGTACGTTATTCAATATCCATGTGTTTATATAATTTATGGCCTTTTATGTAAATTTCTAATTTCATTCCTTTATGATTTGATGATATATCCATCTTGGTTGATAGTTATTTTCTTTTGGGACTTAGAATATATCACTCTAAGCCCTCCTGACTTGTAGAATTAGTGCTAAGAAGTTGGAAATAATTCTGATTGATTTGCTTCTGATTATGACCTGATGTTTTTCTCTTAAGGCTTTTAAAATTCTGCTTTTAAAATTCTCATTCTGTCTGCTTGGCATTTTAATTACAATGTGTTGTGGAGAGACTCTTTTTTTCTGATCTTGTCGATTTGGGGTTCTGAATGCCTCCTGTATCATCTCATTCTCATGGTTGGAAAATTTTCTGTTATTATTTCCTACAAGAGGTTACCATTCCATTAGCCTTCATCTCACAACCTTCTTCAATTTCAATGATTTGTAAATTTTGGATCTTTATGTTGTCGCAGAGTTCTTGTATATTCTGGTCATGCTTAGTTATTTTCTTTTCTTTAAGACTGAATGGTTAAGGCCAGCCACTTTGTCTTCCAGTTCTGAAATTCTGTCTTCAACATGGTCTACTCTATTAGACGTTACACTGAACGTTTTATTTGATTTGTTGTATCTTTCATTTCCAAGATATTTTTTGGTTCTTTTTAGATATCTCTGTTTCCTTACTGCATTTCTCATTCATATCCTATACTGATTTCCTTAATTTGTTCAGTTGCTTCTCTGTATTCTCTTGATCTTTTTAAAAATCATTTGTTTAGGGAGAGATTAGGAGAATATCAAGGCAGGTGGAGGGAGGGAGAAAGGGGATTATCAATCTGGTGGGGAACCTTCGACATCCATGAAAAGCCCAACTAACTTGGGATCAGGGAGAACTCAAAGGGGGAGATCATGAACTGGCATCAGCCTTGGCTTGCTCTGTCAGTATCCATGTGTTCATGAATGCGTAATGATTCCCTCCAAAATGTAAGACTGTTGAACGAATTTAAAAAAATCATTCTTTTGAATTCTTTATCTGATATTTAATCTACTTCGTTGTCTTTGGAGTCAGTTACTGGTAAATTGTAAACTTTTTTCATTTTTCTTGTATTCCTTTGTTAAGTTTTATGCATCTGTTGGGTGGATTTCTCTTCCATTCTTATATACGGATCCTTTTAGGAACATATTTCTCTTTCCACTGTGTCCTAGAGTGGTCTAGATTTTTACCCCTCATGGGTGTGGTGTCCACAAATTTTGTGTTACCTCTGTTTTTGCTGTAGGGATAGATGTCCATGAGTAGAACTTGAGGCCTAACACCTAGCCATTCCTAATTGAGGCCTGGTCATTATTCTTATTTTTCTTTTCTATTCTTTGTATTAAAATATAACTGAAGTTTGAGTGTGGTTAATTTATGTGTGGAGCAAGCTGCACTGGTTGAGTTGAGTTTAGCATCCAAGCCCCTGTCCTGTGAATATTTGTAGTGTCCCTGTAGATTTCCAGCACCTCACAAAAAAATCATCTGCTATACTAAATTGCAACACCATGAATGGTGGGGACAGAAGTTATATAAGATAATAGTTGTAAAAGATGGCAAAAAATTATAGTTCATTAGGAGAAAAGAAAATGTGATATGAATGTAGGAAGAAGTTTAGATTGTTTAAAATGTGAACAGAATGCAGAAGGGCATAGCAAGTGATGGTTATAAAGGAGGAGAAAGATAGAAAAAACAGCAAAAGAAGAAAGTAAGAATAGAATATGACCGTTAGTTGGGGAAAGAAGGCAAGAAATAAAAATGATAAGGAAAAAAGTATCATAAAAAGCACTAAAAATGAGAAAAAAGAAATTTATATGTATTTTCAGAGAGTCAATTTTATTTACCCTCTGTTTTTCTGACTTTTTATTTGAATATCCCATAAATATAAAAGATGCACATATCAAATGTATAGCTTAGTAAATTTTCATAAGATGAACATAGCCATGTAGCGAGCACCCAGAATAAGAAACTAAACATGACCAATAACCCAGAAGCTCTCTTGACCCTGTTCTAGCCATACTCCTCCCACATATACAATCTAATAATATCTAATAATATTTCTTTCTTTTTTATTCGTTCAACATAGTCTCTTTTTTTGAGAGAAGGACAGAGAGAGAGAGAGAGAATCAATTTTTATTGAGTTTTTCACATGGCTTTCGTTGCTGACACTTAGTTGTGTACATAGTAGGTGCTGGGGTTTGAACCTGTGTACTTGCGCATGCTGGGCAAGCGCCATAACCACCGAGCCACCACTCCAGCCCCTTGTTCAACTCAATCTTATGTAATTATTTTTTCATCTGGTTTCTGCCTTTCTGACACTTAGTTTTGTATATGAGCTGGGATTTGAACCTGGGTCCTTGCACATGCCAGGCAGGTCCTTTAACCACTGAGCAACCACTCTAGCCCCAAATATATGTATATTTTAAAAAGGAAAAAAGATTCTTAATGAAAAAATGAAAGAATTGTCTCTATGAGGTGTTCAAAAGAGTCAACAAGGATATATGGTCACTGCCTGTGCCCACTTGCCCTTTCTGTTTCTTCTTGGGCTGTGATGGGGCCAAGAACTGGGGATTGTTAACTCCGTCCTCTTTTTATGTTGCTCTCCAGCTACCAGTTGGCGTGGGCTAAAGCTGGAGCTGATTGAAATAGCTGTCAGTGTCCCTTCTCACCAATATAAGGTAGGATGGAATGGGAAGTACGGTCACCTGGAATTTTGTCCAGACAGTCCAGATGGATGCACTCCCAGGTTGGGGCTGCTGCAGAGCTCCAAGGGGGGAGTTCCAGTGGCTGGGGTTTTGGTCTAATGAGGCCCTAGGGACTTTGTTTAGTATTATCTGCTCTATGGAGATTAGATCAACACACCTCTAGGACCAGGCAAATGCTGTTCTCTGCTGGCTCTGGATCTGAGGAGCCTCCCCAGAATTCTTTCAGCAGGGGAGCCCATTTTCCACTCTTTCTGCTGCCCTCAGAGACTAAGCCTTCCCTACTTAGTGTCTGAATCTATTCACACCAGGGTGTTCAGCTTCCTGACCCGCTTCAGCTAGTCACGTGAGCTGCCAGACTCAAAGGGGAAGTGAGTTGTACACTCTTCTGTTTTTCTGATTTGAATCCCCCTGGGTGCAATCTCTGTGCCTATTTCATTCATGTTCTGCTAGTTGTACCTTGGGCCACCAGTTAGGTGCTTGCTGGGGCAGTATGGTAGAGTTTGCTATGAACTCCCAGGCTCCTGCAGCACCGGGCTGCAGCATGACCTCCTCAACGTGGCTCCTGCCATCTCTCTGCTTCCAGTTGAGACATACAGTGTACTTTTTAGACACCAGTTCTCTGTGCAGACTGGATCGGCTAAATTCAGGCTGCTTTTCTGATCTAGAGTTTTCCATGACAAATTTGTCTGTTTCTCTCTCTGTGTTCTGCTTCCCCTCTGCAATTAACCAGTACCACTGCTGCTGCTTGCAACCAGCTTGGCTCCAATGTATTCTTTCTTGCTCTTTGTTCAGTGCATCCAAATTTTGGAGTCTCTTAAGAGATTCTGACTGTCCAGTATTGAATTTCAGTGAATTGCCTCTTTAATTCACCTTGCTGAGAAGCAGGACTCCTGCAGTTTGAATCCCAAGCTATAAAGCAACTGGAAAGGCAGGCTTCCTCTAACTCGGCATCTTGAATCTTTCCCTGGGCTTCTAAAAGTGAAGGTATGTGATGGCCCCGATTTTCAAATCCTTATTCAGGGAGGTTCCTTTATGATATTTCTTTTGATATTTGTTATTTCTTTGTCATTATTGATTTCTATATTCCAGGTCCCTCCCATAACCCCATTCTTTCCCAGCTACATGTAGAAGTGAGAGAATATCTGTAATCAACTAAACCACTGTTTGAGACTTGTACTTTGTAATACAAAATTCTGCTCCTATAAGATAATCATTCAGTCAACAAAAGTTGTTGAAAACCATACCATGATTCAGAAACCAAAGGGGGAAACAGTGTTTTCTAGCGTCGACGATACATTACTTAGGCGTCGATGATACAATATCAAGGACTTGGCACTAAAAAGAACAGATATTTGGACTGAAAATAGCACTATTAAAATGAAAAGAGATTAAATACATAACATGGTACATTGAAATTCAGAGTGACCAGTTGAATAAGCATGAAATGGGGAGATGACTTAAAAGAGGGTCATGTGTAAAAGCCTAACCAGAGCCAAAAGTATAACAATGACATGCTCTTAGAGTACATTAATAATAATAGCAACAGTAACAGCTAACATCCGCTGAGTGGTTACTATGAGCCGGGAGCTGTTTTAAACATTTTAGGAGAATCAGCCTGTTTAATTCTCACAACCTGTCAAACAAGCCCAGTATTATTTCCATTTCAAATGAGGAAACAGGCCCAGAGCAGATAAAGAATAACCCAAGGTCAAGCAGTCAGTAAGTGATGGAGCCAGGATTTGAAGCTCAGGATCTGTAGCAGAGCCACTGTTTAACAAAAAGTAAGCTAATCTTGCTCTCCTCTGGATTGGTTACTCCATTTCCGGAGTCCTCATATGTGAGGACATCACAGACCAAAGGTCTCCTGAGACCAGGTTGTAGCAGGGCTGGATACCCACTCTGATGGTTGGAAAAACTGGGGGCCTTTAGCAGAGTTTAAGAGACAAACATGCTGTCCAAGTATTTAAAGACTTTTATGTGAAAGAGAAATGAGCATTATATTTTGTAGCCACAGGGAAATTACAGGTTAGACTGACACACAGTTTCCAAATGCGTATATTTGCAAGAACTCTGGGGTTTCAGAGATAAGAAACAAAACAAAAAACCACTTCCTAGGGGCTGGAGTGGTGGCTCAGCGGGTACAGCGCTTACGGTGCTTGCCTGGCATGAATGAGGATGCGGGTTTGAACTCCAGTACCACATATACAACAAAGTGTTGGAGCAATGAAAGCCACATGAAAAACTAAATAAAATTCTCTCTTTGTCTCTCTCACTATCCCTCTCTCTCTTAAACAACAACAAAACCACTTTTTGGAGAAATTTCCAGGCTAGAAGTGGTGAGAGGCAAACTTGGCTGTCCCAGGACTGTGCTGAAGGTTCTAGCAACTGGATGCTGACTCTAAATCTATAAAATCAAATTTATAGTTGAAATTTGGAGACACTTTCTATTGATTAATAACTTGCAATATGTGGATATCAAGAAAATTACTTGACATTTGCATTGTACTTTTATGTTATAGTTTGGAACTGGAGAGTCCTCCAAAGGCTACGACGATGAAGACTTGGTCCCCAATTCAGCAATGTTCAGAGGTTGGGCTCTTGGGAAGTGATTGGATCTTGGGGAGTCTGACTTCATCAATGGATTAATCCCATCGATGTGTTCATAGCTGATGGCATTATTGGGAGGTGTTGCTCTCTTTAGGGGGTGGGGCCTTGTTGAAAGAAGGAGGTCATCAGGGACATGCTTTTTTTTTTTTTTTGAAAGAGAGTCAGAAAAATCAATTTTATTTATTTTTCCATCTGACCTTTGTTTCTCTAACACTTAGTTGTGTATGTGGTGCTGGGATTCAAACCCAGGTCCTTATGCATGTCAGGCAAGTGCTCCAGTTGCTGAGTTACCACTCCAGCCCCGGGGGACATGCTTTGAGGGGTGTATTTTGGCCTTGCCTTTCCTCCTCTCTGCTTCCGGGCTATTAGGAGGTGACCAGCTCTGTTCTGCCACATGCTCCCCACCATGACATCTGCCTCACCACAGGCTCACAGCAATGGGGCCAAACAAACATGGACTGAAATCTCTGAAATAGAAAGCCAAAATAAGCCTTTCCGCCTTTATTTTTGCTCAGGTATTTTGTCATAGAGGTGGAAAACTAACTAGAAGACTTAATCAAGTCATCAAGATAGATTTTATTATTTTCAAAATGTTACCAGAAAATAAATCATCTACTCTGACAGCAAGAGAAGAGAATGTCTTTGTTTAAATGATAGTTTTTAAAAATATATAACCATTATATAGTACCTCAGATGTTGTATATATTATGTATAATATGTAAATATTCGTGGAAGTTCTGATTAAATCGACAAGAGAAACAGACACAAAAGGATTATCCCATTACTTTTTTAAAAAAGATTGTGAAATATACATTTCATGTGGAATATAGTTATACTACAGCTATAGCCTTTGAATTCCAGAATCACCCAACTGAAACAAGATTTAGAAACACTTTAGTGAATGGTAGGAATGCTTGACCTATGCCGTAACATTTAAAAGTATACTGAAAGGTTTCTTTGCAGTCATCCACTTATGTGTAAGCCAAGACATACTGTATTTCTGAGGATCATTGGAGAGCCACCAGAATACATTGGATTAAGTCATTTTGATTCTATGTTTTCTGGTTACATACGGATCTTCCTATTTGTGTCATTTTCCTCCGTTAAGAATACTTCACAGTGCTGGGGCATTGGCTCGGTGGTTGCGTGCTTGCCTGGCATGCGCAAGTATGTGGGTTCAAACCCCAAATCCCAGCATCATATACACAACTAAGTGTCAGAGCAGCTAAAGCCATGTGAAAAACTTAATAAAAAATTGATTGTCTCTCTCTCTCTCTTTCACTGTCCTTCTCTCTTAAAAAAAAAAAATACTTCACTATGTTGTCTAGACAAACCACAAATATGTGAGCCAGACTTGTTGATTTCAGATATCAAGTTTGTTTCTTCTTACAGGTACATAGGTGAAAATACGTTAATGTTACATTGTAAATTCTATTAATGGAATTCAAAACACGGATGGCCCCCAAGTACAATGGGATTTTCCAACTATGATGGAGCAAAAGAGATCCTATACAGCCGTCCTGCTTTTTATGCTCAGTATAGTATTCAATAAGTTATCTAAGAGATTCAACATTTTGTGTAAAATAGACTTTACATTAGTAGGCTAATCTAAGTGTTCTGAGCAGTTACACTAGGCCTAAGCTATAGTGTTTGTTAATTACAAATGTACAAAGTGCATTTTTGACTTATGATATTTTCAACTTAATGATGGGTTTATTAGGATATAACTCCATTGTCGATTGAGTAATATCTCCAGTGGGATATATACCATTTGATTCGTTCTACAATATTAGACCATATCATTGTAGGAACGTCTGTTAATAAAGTTGGTTAGATATCCAACTCTTACCACATAGTCTCATTGAGTATTTTTTTTCTTGAATGCAAGTTTATCTGCAATTTTATCCTGCTATTCTTTGCCAAGTTTTTTTTTTTTTCTTTCATCATGAAGGTCCTGCTTTAATAGGCTTGTGACCGACTTGGTGACAAGTATTGGTGATTGCTAAATGCTAAAGACAGACGCTGCTCCTGAAACACAAGCGCAGACGTTCTCCCCGAGTCACTTGCTTTCTGAAATGGATAGCGGTGTGAAGCAGAAAAATCAACACTTCTTGGATGACCTTCAGTTTTTTATTTATTGATTTTTCTTTATACCAAGATAGATCACCATGGCAAACTGCTTTAGTGAATAACTTCTCTACTTAGGAAAAGTAGAAAGTCCAAGTAATAAACCCAATTTGATTGATAACTATGAAGATGTCAACAGTAAAGAGAAAAATTCCTATGTGATATTAATAAATACATTCTTTTTTTTTTCTTTGGAAAGGGAGAGAGTGAAAGAATCAATTTTATTTATTTTTTTCATCTGGTTTTTGTTTTTCTGACACTTAGTTGTATATGTAGTGCTGGGGTTTGAACCCAGGTCCTCACACATGCCAGACAAGTGCTGTAACCACTGAGCCACTGCTCCAGCCCAATAAATGCATTCTTTCCCAGTTCTTCAAGACTGATTTTTCCCTTTGTGGTACTAGGGATTGAATCCAGGGCCTCCCATGTGCTAGGCATATTCTCTACCACTGGGCTACTACATTCCCAGACCCCCAAAACTGATTTTTAACAATGACTTTGATGCTTAGGAATGTGAAAATGTTCTGAATCCTGGGAAATCATTTTCTGGAATGCAGGAAATAACTGGCCCTAACTCTAGATTTTTGCCAATAGCTGAAATAACAAAGAGTCACCACTTGCTAGCTATTAGAGCCAAAAGTTAAACTGCATTCAAAAAGATAGGATGGGGCTGAGGTGTAGCTCAGTGGTAGAGCCCTTGCTGAGTATGCATGAGGCCCTGGCTTGTTTAATCCTCAGAAAGGCAAAAAAAAAAAAAAAAAAAAAAAAAAAAAAAAAAAAAAAAAAAAAAAAAAAAAAAAAAAAAAAAAAAAAAAAAGCCAGGATATTGGCTCTGTGTTCTGATTTACAGAACTAGAACTTTATTGACTGAAAAAACAAGATATGTTAAATTAAAAAAAACTCAGTCAAGTCATTCCATGTTATATAGTTAATGTTCACATAAAATATTTTTTCACATATTTTTGACTTTTAAAATATTTCACATCAAGTATTAATTTCTGAAGAAGTTTCCCTGTATACTCCATGCTACAAGCTTTAAGTTATCTTAAGTAAAACACAAATTGCCTTCGCATGCGCACACAGGCACCCTATATAAATGTCAATACACACACTCACCCTATGTAAATGTCAATACGTACCTAAAGCATTTTCCTGGGAAGATGCAAAGATCCAAGAGAAGGTTTTATATACAGTTTGGCCAACCTGCCATAAAACAAAGGGTTCCCAAATAGAGCATTTTTTTTTTCAATCAACAAACCTGGCTGGAGAATATAAGTCTGACTCTTGGAGTTACATTGGCTCTGAGCTCCTAAAATTCTAAGAATTTATCATTCTATGAGTTAATTCCTCTAGTTATTCTAGAGGAATATGAACTGCTTGGGAGAAGGATGTATTCTTTCAAGCCACTGGTAGTCTATAAAAGAACCCTACTAATGAATGATCATAAAAATGATGTGTGCTTAAAACCCCACGGCATTGATGAGCCACACAATGACATCCATCACTGAAAGGACAGCTGATTCATATTGTGGCCCTTTTGAATGAAATCTTAGGAAGCACTTCTAGTGTATCTAGAAGACACAATCTTTCTTATCCCATACTTCTATCTCCATATACACTATTCTTTGGGTCACGACTTCCCAACTTCCTCCTCATTTCTGTCCTCTATGAGAGAACTTAAAACATTGAAAAAAAGCATCGTGAAAGAAGGGGTAGAGGCTAATCAGGGAAGACTCTTTTATTTAGCTGTAAGCCAGGCAGGGTGTAACATCATTTGTCGCTGTTTTAGTTTGTTTGGTATGCGAGGGCTCCCAACATGGTCTTAGCAAAAAAACATGTCATGCTCAATTCAGTTGAGAGCCTTGCATGGAAAGCATTTCAAAAGAGCAAGAGAATCACAAGGTTTCTATTCCACTAGAAGTGGAATAGAAATTTTAAACATGTATAAGTTCAGAAGTTCAGAAAAGCCATAAGAATTTAGGAAGCCGAAGGCTGTGAACCTCGATTTTCACTTAATCCATGCCTTATTTTGCATTCCTCACAGGTAAGCAGGCAATGCCTAGAAGAAAAGCAAAACAGATAGTAGTTTGACAAAAAGCTCCAGTATTTTTTTATTTTTTATTTTTTTGAGAGAGAATCGATTTTATTTATTTTTTCATCTGGCCTTTGTTTCTGTGACACTTAGTTGTGTATATGGTGCTGGGGTTTGAACCCAGGTCCTTGCACATGCCAGGTAAGTGCTCCAACCACCGAGCCACTGCTCCAAACCTGAAGCTCCAGTTTTAACGCAATGTTGTTTATAGAAATCTTCTGCTTTGGCTAGTTCACTAGCCCACTTTTTTCAGGAATAATATTTCTTTCTTAGTTTAAGATCCCCAAATTCATCCAAAAAGAATCAAGAATAAACTTTATGTTGAAACAGATGATTGTTTTTGTGCTCAGGGTCACACAGAGGTTGAATATCTTAACTCTTTAAACTTGAGTAATTTCCTTTTAAAAAAATTTTAACTTTTTTAAATTTAAATTCTTTTTTATTAGTTCAACAAAGTCTTACATATTGAAGGGATTTGTTGCTACACATTCATGCATGAATACATAATGAGCAAGTAACTTAAACCCGATCCTTGTCAGGATCTCCCCCTTTTACCCCTTTCCCTGATTTTCTCTGTAACTCCCCTATATTACAGATATAAATGACCATATGGATGGATATTAATTTTTGAAATTTCTTATTTTATATGCCTAGCTGAGTACAATTTGGCTTCTCATGGGAATCAAATATACGCTACAGTATTGATAACCCCCTTTTCCCTCTCTCTCTCTCTTCCCCCTCCTTTTCCTCCAGCTTCATAGATATAGTTCCCCAGATTATGTGTCACTTTAAATTTGGAGGGCCTACTAAATAAACTTGACCAACTTTCATGCTATCCCAGGTTTCACTCCAGCTTTCATACATGAGAGAAAACATTAGACTCTTAGGTCTGTGTTTAGCTTATTTCACTCAGCATGATTTTTTCCATTTCCATCTATTTATTTGCAACAGCCATGATATCTTGAGTAATTTCTACCAATAACATTAAAAAATCATAAAATAAGCTAGGCACAGTGGCACTCTTCTATAGTTTCAGCACTATGGAGGCTGAGGTGGGAGAAGCACTTGAGCCCAGGAGTTTGAGGCCAGCCTTAGCAACAGTAGAATCTCATCTCAAAAGGAAAAAAAAATCATAAAATACAAAATGCAGTTATGTAGGATTTAATATAAGCCTGTAGAGTTAGTTTTGGACACGCATGCATGCACATACACAATTTTTTAAATTAAAAAACTGTAATGATATTTCCAGAATTCTTTGCTGATAGTTTCCCTGGTTTGTATCAGTTTTCTTAGGATCTAACACAATACCAAGGGAAATGCACAGCTTTTTTCTAGAATAATGCCCACACTTGAGGCCCTTCCTGGTGTTAAAGTTTTAGAATCTTATACATTCAATTCCATAAACATTCACTACCTCAAGGAATTTGCAACAGGAAGACCATTTAAGCAGGACAGGTGAATTTTACGTGATAGAAAGATCAACCTGGCTTGCATGGGAAGGGTCACTTGGAAGGCAGTAAGAATATCAACTGCAGCTGCAAGTCTCTAGAGAGATGGATGATGACCCCCCACCTTCATCCCTGCCTCAGTTATTTCACCCCATCGCTTTGAGAATGGAGTAGAAATCCTTAGTGTGAAATAAAATCCTTCAGGAAGGGAGCCTTACTGTGTCACCTTCCAACTTGTCTTCTACCATTTCCAATAACTCTTTATGCTCCAGCCACAGATGTACTTATATATTTATTAAAGGGTCAATAAGTGAAGTTTCCTGCTCTGCACAGGCCATTCCTGGCTTTGCACTTCCTTTTTAACCTTTGCTGTTATTCTTACTGGTCTTCTAAGATTCAAGTTAAACATCATCGCCTCCTTTAAGAAGGACCCCTTCCTTAACCCACTCTTCAACCTCAACTTACTTAGGGGCTCTGCTTTCCTTCCCCCTCACTGGAAAAATCAAGTAGCTCTGTGAATCGTTGCTTCTAAGATGTACTGGTAATGGCTCTTCACAAGGTGCTTAGCAATTGGTTACCAGCTCCTAATGCAAACCCAGATGCAGCTGCTCTGGCTGCAAGAGAGCAGGCAAAATGGAGTGATAGACACACAGCTTAAAGCAACCCTGGAGACCATTTAGTTGAACCACCTTCTTCTAAAATGCAGAACAATGGAGACTGTCTGGAAAATATAGACTGCAATATAGACTAGTGTTCATAATTATTCTGGAAACTAAAGTTGGGTAAAAGCAAAAGAAGCTCCTGAGATTGAAGAGGAGGGAGCAGTCAACAAAAATGTCTCCTTTGCATGTATTGATTTTTCAAAACTTCCCTAAAGAGACCAGATCCTGTGGTCAATTGCTCTTTAGCAAGCTGAACCTAAAACACACACAGCTTTGCAAGGACTGAAGTTGGAGTTACCTGTAAATATGGAATTAATGACTCTCAGGAAATGTTGCTGCTGTAGTAGAAAAAGTAAGGGTTTGAAAACAAATGGGCTGAGGCTAGCATCCTCCCTCACTTAGAGCTAACTAGGTCACCTCCAAAGGTCTCCAGATCTCTTTGTGCTCCTCTCTGGGCTGTACAAGGCTCATCAGGAAGAGACAGTGTTTACGATCCCATCCACCACTACAGGACTAGGGAAGGTGACTTTCCAAAGTAATACAGCTGGAAAAAGAACTTGGGTGCCCTGATTTCTAGTCCAATATCATGCATCCGCTCAAATAAAATCCAATGTGATGGGTCAGGGGTCTTCAGAGAAATGTGTCTCCAACACTAGTCCTATAATGCTATGGTAGAAATAGCACTAACCAAATCATGAATAACCATTTCTATTCCTTACAAATCCCATGGAAACAATTCTGATTGTCATTTTATACAGACAAGAAAACTGGAGAGTAGAGTGTAAGAAATGTATTCAAGGTCAACATGGCTTAGTAAGTGGTACAAGTGGTTTCCAACCCAAGATCTCCAACAGCAGAGGCCATGCTATTAACTCCACTGTCATACTGCTTATATCTGCCAGAGGGAACCACAATATATATTACATGCCTATTAGCAGGTTAAAGGTGCTTAAAAGCCCTTTGGTAAAGAAGGGCTTCTTTACCAAATCCTGTGTAATCCTGTGATGGCAGAAGCCATTTCTGCCCATTAAATATTCTTTGGAGACTTGCACCAATACCTTGGACATAGTAGGCACTCATTAACTATGGTTAGCAAATGAAATAGGTAACTAATAATTATCAAAGTTGAATAGTAATGACTCAAAGCTTGAAGGTTAAAGGTTTTTTAGTATGAAGGTATTTAAAAATACATTTAATGGGCTGGAGCAGTAGGTCAGCGGTTACGGCACTTCCCTGGCATATGAGAGCACACGAGTTAAAACCCCAGCACCACGTACACAACAAATGTCGGAGCAATGAAAAACACATGAAAAAACTAAATAAAATTAATTCTCTCTCTCTCTCACTGTCCCTCTCTCTTTATAAAAACAAATAAATAAAAATGTGTTTAATGTAAACTGAGTAACTGTTCATTTAATTTCTTATAATTATCTTTATTATAATCTCTCAACCAAGCAGATTACAAACCTGTTATGCTCTGGACCAAAACCAGCCCCACGGAGCTGATCTTCAAAGGAATGGAATTTACTCTGGCATACACCTATGTATGAGGCCTTTCCAAGACCAAATCCCAAGATGCCAGCAACTGTAAAAATAGGAAACACAAATAATTGAAAGGCTCCCAATCTTTTCCATTAAATTATCTTCTTAAATTTCTCCAGTAAGCCTAGTTTTTCTGCTTATTTATTTATTTGTCTTTTGTACTGATAGTTAAACCCAGAGGCACTTTACCACTGAGCTATATTCACAGTTTTTTTTATTTTTATTTTTTTGAGACAGGGTTTTGCTAAGTTGCTTAGGGCCTCACTATGATCCTCCTGTCTCAGCCTCCGAAGCTGCTGGGATTACAGGTACATGCTACCACTCCGACATTAAGACTAGTCATTTCTATATTAAAAGTACCATGATAAATCAATTAACATTCTGTTAATGTGCAGGACTGGGAATTGGAGATTTTCTGATCTCATCTTTGAACTGGAAGCAGAAGGACCAGGATAGAGCAACTAAAGCTGCTATCTCAGAAATGGGCAGTGAGAGGGTGGCAGCTGTCAAATAAATGGTTGAGGTCACCAAGGAGGGAAGACGGGGTCTGTGCTGTGGCTATTAGAAGCCTTTAAGTCATGGGTAGAAAAGTCCTTTAACTTTATTTAAGAACTTGGAATAGTTGGGAGTATTGTCTTGAAGAGGGTCATGAGGGAGAGAAACCTCATATGGAGGAGATCTTGAACTTTGAGACTGTAAACTGATTCTACCCTCTTCATACACAGAAGGTCTAAGAGTATCAAAAAGAGGAAATTATTAGAAAATGCCTGACTTATTACTCATTTTTTATGTTCACTTTAGATAATTCTTTGAAAAGACTGGCCAGTCCAAAAGAAGAAAATAAGAAACCCTAACGGACCTAGCATTTAGATTCTGTGTATTGATAACTTTGTTAAAGCTGGCCCTGCATATCCATGGGTCACACACTGTCAGTCAACCAACTGCAGATCAAAATATTTGAAAGTTTTGATCTGTTCTGAACATGTACTGACGTCTTTCTTTCAGTATTCCCTAAATCCATATATTATGACAACTATTTGCACTGTATTTATATTGTATTAGATATTATAAGTCATCTAGAGATGATTTAAAGAATATAGGATTGGGAAGATGGGGGAACCATCCCAGAAGCCGATGTCATTCCTCCACCAACTACCCATTTAACGCATGAGTTCTTCTGGGGGAAACTGCAATAGGTGAATTCCAAGGTGGTTATCCATGATCTGGTTTTTCCCCTTGATAACAAAGTTTATATCCATTGATTGCTAATGTTTTGATAATGTTTCCCCCTCAACTGTATTTCTATATTCTTCTAATAAAAAAAAAAAGAATATAGGAAGCTGTGCACAGTTGACTTGAAAATATTATGCCATTTATATAAGGGATTTGGGCATCTGCGGATTTTGATATCCTGGTCGGATCTTAGACCCCATTGCCATCAGATCCTGAGGGATAACTGCATATATCTTTAAAGAGGAGTTTCTAGGGAGATGCCCCTACTTCTAAGCTGAATATCAGAAAGTGTTGAATAAACAAAGAATGCACAGAATTAGTACAGTAAATCAGTTAAGGTGGACATTCCTTTCTCTGGTTGTTATAAATATCATTTTTTTTTCCAAAATGAATCTGCTTTTTTTTTTTTTTTTTTACTTTAATGACTCACGTGCAACTTTAGGCAATGATCCAAATCTTGGATTAGCTGCTAAATAACCTAAGGAATAATATACAAATTAGATTAATATTTTATTTCATAATTTACTTAAATTTGTAAAGAAAACTTCAAAACTTGAAACACATTTTCTTAAATGTATACACGTTCCTTTTTTTCAATGAGAGGGACAGTGAGAGAGAATTATATACATATTCTTAATCTAAAGAAATGATTTTAGAATAATTATGATTCAATTCTTGATTTAATTTAACTCTCAAATAGCCATTTCAGGCAAATAGCAAATACTAACTTTAGCATATAGAAAAGGGATATAAAACAAAGACTGGTTTGAACTGAGTTCAAAAAATTACTTCAGTCTGTGTGTGTATGTGTGTGTGTGTTTACTTATTTAAAAATTTGTTTTCCTTTCAGTACTTGGAATTTAACTTAGGGACATTCTAACACTGAGCTGTATCCCCAGTTCCTTTTTTTTTTGTTGTTTTTGATACAAGGTCTTGCTAAGTTGTTCAGGCTGGCCTTGAATATGTGATCCTCCTGCCTCAGCCTCCCTAATGCTGGAATTACAGGCATGCTTCACTGTGCCATGCTAAATCACAATATAATTTTTAAAGAATGAAATATAATGAAAATATAATTTTTAAATGAACACATTATAACTTGTGGTGGGCAGAACAGTAGCTCCCAAAAGATGTCCACGCCATAATCTTTAGAAATCTTAAATATGTAATACTACATAAAATTTAGGTAGAAAATTAGGTTGCTAATCAGATAACTTTAAAATAGGGAGATGGTTCTGGATGATCCGGGTAGCTTCAACATAATCATACCATAGCGATCCTTCAATGGGGAAGACAGCATTGGAAGGAATTACAGAGATGGCAGTTTGAGAAAATCTTGGCTTAATGTCACTGGCTTTGAAGACAAAAAAAGGGGCCACCAGCAAAGAGAGGTAGGTGGCCTTTCTGGAAAGGAAGAGGAAGTCTAGAACTTCCAGAAGAAACACAACTGGACCAACGTCTTGATTATCCTGTTTTGGACTTCTGGCCTCTAGAACTGTTAAGTTAGTAAATCTGTTGTTTTAAGGCACTGTGTCTGTGGTAATATGTTACAGCAGCTATAGAAAACTAATATACAATCCTGAAAAAATATATTTGCACAGATGCTATAGAAGACAGATCTTGTGTAGTTTAATATTTATGAAATACAATCCCATAGATGTCCTGGCACATTTTCTTCTGTGCCCAAAATGGCCTTTGAAGACTTGTCACTGATTGATGAGTATATTCTTACAAAAAGACAATCTTCAAGCAGTAAAAAGGAAATCATAGTTAACCATGACCTTTATGGCAATAATAATATTGATTAAAGTGGAATTCTCCTGGATACATGACACATGTGACCTTTGAGACCTAAAACAGAACTAGGACATCTTCCTTCTTATTTACCGGGTACAAATATTCCTTTTACAGGGACTACAGTGGTGGCTTGGCGGTTACAGTGCTTGCCTGGCATTCGTGAGTACACAAGTTCAAACCCCAGCACCCACATATACAACTGAGTGTTGGAGCAATGAAAGCTATGTGAAAAACTCAATAAAAATTGATTCTCTCTGTCTCTTTCTTGCTGTCCTTCTCTCTCTTTAAAAAAAAAAAAGTACCTTTAAAAAAATATTCCTTTTACAATCTTAGTAATCAGAAGCATCCGATAAATTGGGCTTCGACAGGGTCAGATGCCTTGTTGTTACCTGGAGACTAAGCAATGTATATGAGTTCTCTGGCTAGGTGGACACAAGGAGAATGAAGAGAATGAGGAAGGCGAAATGGAGCGGAAAACTCAGAGAGGCAAGCAGGGGTCTCTGTGGGGAGAGACAGGTGGCTGCCAGTCCTCAAGGTCTCTTGTGTGAATCCGACAGGGTATCTTCCTCAGGTGATTTAGCCACTCAATGGGACAAATGGCTTGGTGGGCAGAGCTGGGGTGGATTTCTACTCCGCTCACCTCCTCCCTAGAGCACCCTCCTGCAGTGAACAATCTGCTAGCCACAGACAGAGGCCCTGGGAGGCACAGGGACTCGGGTATGCAGAAAGGCACTGTTTTAGCTTCTTTTGGCTGCTATAACAAATTACCACAAATGCAGTAGCTTAAAACAAGCTTATTATAGTTCTCCAGATGAGAAGTCCAAAATTGGTCTCGCTGGGTTAAAAATAAAGTTGTAACTGCATTCCTTAAATGGGCTGCTTGCTTTCCTGGAGACTCTAGGGTTTCTAGCCTTTCCAGATCCTAGAGGTCCCCCCACATTCCTTAGCTCATGGCCCCTTCCTCTATCATCAAAGCCTATGATGTTGATTCCTTCTACCGCCATCTCTCTCTGGATCCCGCTTTCATCCCCTTTGTCATTTTAAAATTTGTAAATTTTTTTGTGGTACTAGGGATCAAACCCAGTGCTTCACACAAGCTAGGCAAGCACTCCACCCCTGAGCTACTCCTCAGCCCTTTTCACTTTGAGATTGGGTTTTGCTAAATTACCAGGCTGGCCTTGAACTTGTCATCCTTCTGTCTCAGTCTCTGAGTAGCTGAGATTATAGTTGTGTGCCACCATGTCTGTCTTAAGACCCTTTTGGTCACATTGGTCCCCCCTTGGATTATCCAGGACAATTTCCCTATTTTATGGTTAGCTTTTTAGCAACCTTAATTCTACCTGCCACATTAATTTCTCTTTTTCAGGTAACCTAATATATTCACTTATTCCAGAATTTAGGACCTACTCTGGGAAGACAGGGACCTAAGTTGAAAAGAGGTAAAACATGCATAAAAGAAAATCCCTCACCAAAAAATATATGCCTGGTGCTGAAGAGCTGTCAGAAGGTCACAGAAAACTGGACTCTCCGAAGTTAAGCAATTTAACAAATATTGGATCTTACCTTGGTGGACTAGTCCCTGGGTGACAAGCATGCTTACAAGAGAAAAAGGCAGAGCTGTAAAACAAAAATGCCCTTCAATATTGGTATCTTAAAACATGACGCCTCACCTAAGATCAGGGAGAATTACTCAGAGCTTTTTCTTTTACTTTCTTGGCTGTAAGTTTTATTCATTTGTGATTCTACTTTTTCAACAAATATTTATTAAGCATTGGAGATTTCTCTTGAAGTCTTGTCTGGTTATTCAACCTGATTCCTAACATTAGTTTGATCAAATATAAACCCATTTTACTCCATTTCTGATGTTACAGTTTGGATCTGAAGTGTCCCCCAGAGGCTCCTGTATTGAAGGTGTGATCCTCAGCTGGTGGGGAGCAGGCCAAGACTTTAGGGGGCAGGGCTTAGTTGGAGGAGGTGGCTCTTGGAGATGTATTCTTGAAGGGTGTATTTTGTCCTTGGTCCCCTTCCTTCTCTCTCTGCCTCCCAACTGCCTTGAAGTGAGCAGCTGTGTTCTGCCATGCCCTGTCTGCCACGATGCTCTGCCTCAGCACAGGCCCAGAAACAGTGGAACCAAGTGATTACGGACTCAAACCCTGAGCCAAAATAAATATTTCCTCTTTTAAGTTGATTTATCATAGGTATTTTGTCACAGTGATGAAAAACCAACTAATATCTCTGACATCTACATTTACCAAATACTCAACAAGTTCAAGATTTTGATTACCACATTTGACGTGGGCATCTTAGTGTGTAGGTACACTTAGCTCTTATATTTGTTATGTTTATAACAAATATAAACTCCTGTATAGACTTCATCTAGATTCATTAACTGGGAACATTTAACCAAATTTGGCTTATCTGTATTTTTTTTATTTTTTTCCTGAATCATTTGAAATTTACAAACATCAGGACTCTTTATCACTGAATATTTCAGCAGATATCTTTTTTATGGAGTAAAAAGGAACTTTAAAAATTTTTATTAAGGAGTTATTATACAATCATAAGTCAATATAAAGTTACAATACGATAGGCATATGTTCTTAAGCCAGAATTTCTCCCACATCACCCACACCCCAGTCTCTTGATTGTTCTATATTTTGGCACTATAAGTGATACAAATACTTAGATTGTGAATTTACCAGAATTAAATGATTACATAAGTATTATTTGGATTCTCTGGGGGGTAAAGTGTATGCTACCTTATTGATTGTCTCCCTAGATCCCTCCCTATCCTCCCTCTCCCCACTCCCATATCTATGGTTGCCCTAGATTGTGTTTTGCTATGCCTTTGCTGGGTCTAATATATGAGTTTTAGCAGGTATCTTCTAACAACAAGAATATTTCCCTACATAATCACAATACTATTAGCATACTCCAGAATAATTATATTAACTAATACATTTAGAGATATTCAAATATCTCTAAATGATCCAATGGTATCTTTTATAGCTGCTGCATTTTTCTAGTACAGAAAATCAAGGATCTTATTTACTCTCTTTTTCTCACCTTTCATGGAAGAAAGTTTTGGATTTTTTGTTTTTTGGGAGTTTTCTTGGTTTTTTTTTTTTTTTGGGGGTCTTTGTGACATTTTGTCCCAGAAATTGGATGTTTGCCTGAAGATCCAAATGGAAGATTACAAGATGACTTCATTCATTTCATT